>PNEQ01027279.1:0-24807 GCA_003012365.1 Medauroidea extradentata
AAGTGCGGATGCTTGTATTTTTACATAAGAATTTGTAAAGTACAGCATTTTCAGGAGCTAGTTCTCTAGTTGTAACTTAATTTTTGTTAATGTTTCATTTCACAACTTTTTTAGTTAATTTGTACTCCTCTCTAAGTTAGACAAGTTGTATTAATCAAAATAGTTTATAGTGTCCAGTGTAGGCCCACAACTTTTTTTTATAGTTTACTCTGTATTGTAAAACAAATTTTTGACTTGTTTGACATATGAGCCATTAAATTAAAATGATGTAAAACATTAATGTGATTAAATGTTTATACCCAAGTTGTTTGTACTAAAGTTTGATAAATTAAATAAGCATTTATGATACAGTGTACTATAGTACTATATACATATGTTTATTATATATGCATACAAGGAGGTCGCAAATAGAATTTTAATTATTAAATATTAACTTAGCTTGGATGAGTATAGAGTATCGAGAATCGAAGAATTTTTGAAGGAATCGATAATCGGGTATCGGAATCGAAAATTTTGGAACCGTCCCATCCCTAAATCTCCCCCCCCCCCCCCCTCTCTCTGTCTATATATATAATATTTTCGTACTGTCCTTAAATGTTGCAATAATTTTGAGCGTACCTAAGGAAATAATATACGATAAATTAAATAATCTAAAATTATGGTAGTACCTTAACATCTGTAGAGTAGCCTATTCATTACTGTAGTATGAAATAATTTTCCATTAACATAGCCACCTAACCTAAGTAAGATTAATGTGCAGCCAGTATTGAAAACTAATTACCTACTTGTCTGAGATCCAGAATAACCAAAAGAAAATCACAACACATTTTGGATTTTAGTGCGATCATATACCTTATCTGTTGACGTGTTTTGTTTATCAGCTGGAAAGCACATGGTGACTGAAGGATACACAATGTACTTGTTTATGTAGTTCTACTGTCTTGTGATCTGTGATCTGTGAAGAAATGGAGTTCTTGTATGGTATGGACTGAAGATTATGTTCCCAATACGTGCCATCAATACACTAGATGCCCAATTTTACGAACCCTAGATTTAACTGAGGTAGAGTTTTAACAAATACCCTCTCAGGAACCTTCAAAAAATCACTAAATTGTATTTTAAAGATGTAATAAATTATACATTCATACATTTTGTACAACATTGCCAGAAAATGAGCGATAAATTGTTTCCGTGTACAATTTTACTAACATGTATTATTTTGTACGAAATTTTCGAATACTTCGAAGTAGTTCTGCATACTAAAAACATATATCTTGATTACTTGAATCAATGTATCAATATCAATTTTACCTTGGTCAACTATCTAACTCTATCAGTATATATGTAGATACTTTTGTATCGTTAGCTGTGCTAGACCTCATTTATTGATCATTTTTACTAGCTCAGTGGCACAGTATTGTGTTTCATATCCTAATGTCTATTCCTTTATTTTACATACATTCGTGGAACACTTTACATGTACAGTAAACCCTGATCTAACGACATCAGATCTAACGACATCGGCGATCTGTTATAATTTCCAGGAACCGTGGAAAAATTAATATTTTAAAAATTTATCAAAGTTAAGCAAGGTTAAATAGATCGCAGTAAAACGTTATTTAAAAATAATTATGCGCACATAAAACAATAACATAATGCAGTTATCATAAATTAGTAATATGCGGCTGTGAAACAGAAAAAAACTTTAAAAATGCTAGAAACTTCAGCTGGAATATAGTTGAAGCTCGTCCCAGGTGCATAGGCTACTCACGCAAAATTTACATATTTGAGACGTGATGACTGCCTTATCTCCTAATGCTCCCCCTCACTTTTCCATGCTCTCTCCGGCCTGAACTTGCTCTCTCACACTCCTCCACGTGTCCTTATCTCAGTTATGCAGTTCGATACGCGACGTGGCATTTACAACCTTTTTTGAAGAACCTTGAAAAATTCTTGTCAAAAAATTGAAAATTTAAAGAAAATCGTCCGTGTTGCAATTTACTTTGTGAGTGCTGTGCTGTAAGAAACACGCCGCTAAACGTAGATACAATCCCTCCTGACTGTCCACGCCAGCCAATAAACATTTCTCCATCCCCCTCCCTTCCCCACGAACAAGCCAGATTGTGCGTGCGTGCATGCGCGACTGTCTGATAGTCACGTGGAACTAGCATCCTGTCTTACCACAAAGCTGAACCACGTGTTTGTTTTTCCTCTCCCCCTCGGCGACTCTCTGCCATGTTTCTGTGTCTTGTGATAGCCAAGGGGGATGGAGGTTGAAGAGGTGACACATTTTTTTTCCCATCCTCATTACAGCACAGCAAAAAAAAAAGGACCAGCATTGCACTCAGTCCGTAAATGAAAAAAAATCCAGCGTTATCTCATCTTTTTTTCTCTAGCTGCAGAATTGAGCTCAGCTTGACCTTGACAACTTTTGCTATATTGATCACTCGTCACATGGCTATGAAATAGCTGCGACGTAAAAACGGCCTACGACACAAATACAACAGTCCCGTCGCCGTGTGTAGCATGTGGGCTGATAAGGTTTTGGTTTTATGCTCGCTCGACAATGGGGCAATAACAGGGACTACAGTCAGCACGCCGAGAGCCACTTCGCCTCTATTCGCAGTACACAGCATTAAACTTGTGCGTTGTGCATAGTTTCGTGATTTTCCAATAGACCTAAAATTTTTGCGACGAGTAATTCAGTCATTATTTTATACGTTACAGCACCTTGAAAAGGCAGTTTTTTGTCCTTTTGAGTGGCTCTAAATTCGCGTTCATAATAGGCGTTCCGAGTTTATAAAAATACAAACATTTTTTAAAATGTTTGTTCTTTAATACACACTTATATTAGTATCGTGTAAATGCTTATAATGGTGACAGGCTGTAACAGTTCTTGCACTATAAAAAAAAAAAAAAGATTCAATAGCTGTACTGAAAGGTTTTAAAATCGTTGCCATATACATTCACGTAAATAATACGAGTTGTTCTGTTGTGGTCTGCATGTGCTTCGCCGAGACAAGCAGGATGAATCACGTGCGCTCCAGCTGCCCAGAGGCAAGCTGAGACCAGCGGCCACTCCCCTCCCCCATCCTACACAACCAGACAGAGCGCGCCGTTCCGTCACACACGTCACGGTGGGAGATTGTGGGGTACCATTTTATTTGGAAGACACCTTTTCATCGTATTAAAATATAATTTCAATGAAAATCAATAATTGTTCTACATAAATTAAAAAAAAAAACTTAATTTTTTTTTATTTGGGGGGGTGGGGGGTTAAATTTAGTTACCTCGTGACTAACAACATCGGCGATCTAATTACACCAACAATTATCTGGCACCGTACAATGTCGTTAGATCTAGGGTTTACTGTATTAGGTTATCTGTTTACCTTTGTCTAATGTTATTGTTTGGTTGTATGAAGAATGCAATGATTTAAAATGAGTAGATAATATGTGTTCTATCAGTTATTCAGGGAACAGTACAGTGTAAAATTCTCATACATCAGAAAGTCTGAAAAAGGAAACAATCGTTTCTTATTGTATAGCGTGTTGTTGCGATATATACACATGGTGGGAAAATGGGCATAATGGTTCACAATCAATATGCTAAACATGTCACAAACGTGAAATACCACTAAGAAGGACTGAAAGTACATATCAAAGTGTTTTTTGTCAAACTGGGAAATGCTGTCTTAGATGTGATACAAGCAGAGTACCTGTTTACTGCATTATTGGTATAACGTAACATACTGTTAGCTACTGCAGATCATGCAGGTGCATTACTTGGAAAAATGTTGCTCCCAAACTCTTAAGATGGCCTAAACGTATGGGTGCGCAAGGGCAAAAACTATAGCTACTGTAAGTGGAATGGCTTTTGACAAAACAGTTCATGTAGTTCAATGTTTACCAAGAGGACAATACGCCGTTGCAACTAATGGTAGTAATGACTAAAGTGTGAAGCTGTATCTGATCGTTGTAACATTCTTTGATGAAAAGTTATAGACAATTGTTAATGATGTTCGTCCATACCTGCTTAAGTATGCGATTCTACAGGACGTAATATGGGGAACGTAGTGCTTTCATAATTTGAATCAAATAAAGTATCTGTTGATCATTGTATAACATTGTGTTCTTGATCATTGTATAGCATTGTGTTCTTGATCATTGTATAGCATTGTGTTCTGATAATGCAGCTGTCATGGTAGGTTGCAAGAAGAAAAACAAAATGACTTCCTACTTATTTGTTGCGGTTGTCATCTAATAAATCTGGCTGCAGAAAAACCTGTCAATGGTTTGTCCATAAAAATAGATGAAATACTTGTGGACATACAGAGGTGCGAAGTACTATTATTTGTCTGTATGCATTTGAATAATCACTCGTTATTGAATTATGGTAGACAGATAAGCTATAATTTAGCTGGTAGAACTGCTGGAGGCTTGAGTGGAGTATTTTGACGGCACAGTGAGGCGCTGTACAAGAGCGTGCACATACTGTGAGTGATTGAATCACTGAAGGTTTTAGCAGAAAGTCTTGTCTTATATAGGCTTGCTGGAAGGTTGTGGCAAAAGTAAGTGCCTTAGATTGTCCGCGCATCAGGAGGTAGGGATGTGTGGTTTGATGTATGAATGAGGCAGGCAGGAGAGGTGGCGAGCATCCTTTTGGGTCTGTTGATTTGCATGGCGGGAAGTAGGCATATGGGTGGCGTACCGTGTCTTTTCCAAAGTATATAATTGTTGTCACGGACTAGGCATAAAAGGAATTACTAAAGGATGGAACTCGAGGGAGTTCCTAAATGTGGGGGTGGGTGTGGGCCGACTGCACGGGGAATGTGCTAGGATAAGCAAAGCAGAGGCGTGAAAGAGTGAGAGTGAAGGAGAAGGGAGCATTGCAATCAGGCGAGGCAGAGGCTGGTAGTATGTGCATTTACCTAAATGAACAAACACTTCAAACGATTTTGGAATGGTAGTTTCAAAACATCAGGATAATTTTGGGGCCGCTCAAAATGGCTAAAAACTGCTTTTTCAACCTATTAGTATGTCTAAATAAACAACTACTTATGGAATTCATGTGAAAGTGCGATAGAAACATGTATTTGACTTTACTTAAAACTTTTCACCAATAAAAAGAAGGAGTTACCACTGAAAGTGTCAGTCAGGCGAGTGTTCTACAACACCACTGCACGCTGTTTGTGTCTTGTGGTTGAGGCGTTATTGCACTAGATGAGCTGGTCAACATTGCCCTTGGCATCGTGCCTCACTCACACTTTCTATTGATATGAACTTATATTAAAACCATTACTCAACTTATTTTTCCTTAAGTGGTACGGAAGTTGGGCAGTGGCAATGCGCTCTCGAGAAGGCATGCAGTGCTTGGATTTCTAATTTGTTGGACAAATGTTGGTCATATTTAGTGTTCAGAGATATGCTTTTGATAGAAAGACATCTGGTTATTGATATAAATTTGTATTTGGATTATTGGTTTTTTTTTTTTTTTTTTTTTTACAGCATAATGCTACGAATATCAGGGCCAAACGAGGGCAGTTTTCAGAAAAATGCTATTTAAAATATGGTTGTGAAGTGGCTGGCAAAATAGGCAACTGTCAATTTTTCGTAGGTAACAATTTTGCGAGTGTGATGAATTGAAACGCACAGTATTTGTAAAATTGATTGTATAGTATTTAGATTTTCAGAATTATCGTATTTGACATTGGCAAGGCCAGTGGCATGAAGCATCAATTCGCTTACAACGACTAATGGATACAGTAGTCTGCACTATTTTGATTGGTAGGATTCCAGCACTAGTTACCTATAAAAAATCTAAATTCATTGTAACATAACTATAGACTGATCCTCTATTCTTCCTGTAGTTATGGTTCCAGTTATCGCCTGTGGTTTTTACCAGTAGGCCTGCTTTCCCCTTTTGGTAGGGTTTTGTAGACCAGAATAAAAAGCTCTTTAACTTTGTCAGACCTCTGGCAATGTTCTCAAAAACTTTTATCATACATTTTTGTGACAAACAAAAATGTTGTTAACCATTTATTTTTGCAGTCTTAAAACATCGTAGATAAAAATGAAATATACAAAAAAAAAACTTGTGGTTCAGGTATGATTATGAATTTAGCCTCTAGTATTTATTCTAGTAAGCTGCTGCACCCCCACCTTCCCAAACAGATAACTGATCTAGTGCTAAAATGATGGTTGGAACACTTCATGTTCCTTCATCCTCTCTTCAGACTTCCAGTCCCCTTCTTTGTGTTGACAGCATGTGCATGCCTACCCAACACATGCTTTCTATGCATTTACATATTTAGTACGGAGGCATGTTGCTCCTGTTTCCCTCGTCCTCACCACCTCCCCCTCCACCTCATAATACCCTATTCCGCAGTATAATAAACCAAAGTATTTCAATCTTCTACTTACTGTATTTCTCATTAGCAATACGTATAGCACTTCCTTCGTTACTTAAATGTTATACTGATTACTAAATCTTTATACCATGCCGTAATCTGTAAACAGTACAGAAAATTGTTTAAGTCGAGCAAAAGTATTTTTAAATGTGATATTTCAGTATTAATTTCATTGTGAAACATATCAGATTTAAGATTTGTTTATGAAGTAATAAACACATAATACTTTTTTTTTTTCCTGTAAAAAAATACGTAGATTCTGTACTTTGAATGAACTATAGATATGTGTATGGTATTTGTTTCTGATATTTATTCTTTGTAGTTGCAATTATTATTTTATTTTATGCACTCTTCTTGCATGTCAGGGTGTTTACAAGTATTGGTGTCATCATAGTTGTAAGATTCATATACAAAACTGCATGCATACATATGTAAACTCTGTCCTCTGTATGTCTGTGCAGTTTCGTTATAGACTTGGTTTAGTTTCTATTTCTTTCTTCCCTGTTTGTCACGGCAGTTAGAGCTTTTGAAGTGCGAAAGAAGTTTTTTTTTTTTTGTAGCTTTCAGTTAATTATTTTGTATAAAAATGAATTATCATTTGTGAGTTTAAGTTTTCATTAAAATCTTTGTTCTGTAAATGAGCTTCTGTAAAGGTTTCGAGGCTCGCTCGCCTGTCATGTAAAAAATAAGAGTATTTAAAGCACTTGAGACAGCATATACTGTATTTGACCTGTAGACATCCTGCTCATGACGCATGTTTGTAGTTACTTGTTTGGTGTACAAGGTAGTTCTGTTTTGCCTGTAGTGGTCGTGTCAGAGCTCGGGACACACGAAGGAGCTACCCAGCCATCTCCTCCTCCAGGTAAGTTGCTTGCTTCACTGGGTTTTCGGTAGTTTCTGGCATGCTTGTAATGTTACTGTTGAGCAGTGTAGATCTAGCTACTTAGTGATAGGAATAATACCATTACTTTTTTAATGGAATTAAGGCCATGATCTTTCATTTATTTTAAACATTTGCAAATAACTCAAATATTTTTTAACCAAATGCTCTGAAAAAAATTTGAGACTGTGTACAGTCACACGATACACAATTTTGCCACAGGGTTTTTAAAAATAATATACCATTTGTTAGCAAAAAAATATTTTGCTTTATTTTGGCTTATTTTGTCAACAAAATATGTGTTATTTCAGGGGCAAATATCTAAAAACCAATTTGGTGTATTGCAACAGAAAAATTCAGATACAAACGATGATGTATAAGTGTTAAAGCCGCCAGAATGAATTTTTGATATACTGTATATGTAATAATCTGCATTTTAATAAAATATTTTCGAAACCACTGCAAAACTAAGGAGCAAGGCCTTAAACTTGGGCCCTATTTCATAAATCATACAATTCTACAAGTGACAAAGAAATGTCTCACAAGTTTACAAATCTACAAATGCCTGTTTCATACAATCTGACAAGCTGTAAAATGTTTCACAACAATTTTGTAGATTTGTGCGGCAATTTACATATAATTGTTTCATAAACCTTTTAAGCTGACAGGTAATGTGTGACAAAGTTGTCAAATTCAACAGTACAAATTGTTTTGTGAAATGTGATCATAAAGTCGATGTGTGACATTTACGAAATTGTAGAATTGTCATTGTTTAATTTACAGGCAATCCTTACTATGTCAGCTGTGTATTTGATTATCAGGGTTCTTACGGTCCTGGAAAGCCCTGGAATTTTGACCATGTCCTTAAAAGGCCTTGAAAGGTCCTTGAAGTTTTGGGGTTACATACCTAATATTCTAGGTATTTTCCTAACATTAAAATCCTTTTCCAGAAATATGTAACCATATTTTGTCTATTCATGATTTCTGCAATATAATTTACTTGACGCTAACAGACGTTATGCAGTGTGTGTGAAATTGATATTCTTTCTGGCATACCACAGTACGTTAAGTTACACCTAGTGTTGTTTTTTATGTGATCTTCGACAAGTAGTAATCTGCATCCGCTAGGGTTTAATGGCAAAACTTTTTTGGAAGCGGCGCAAAAAAGGAAACAGAAGAGCTTTGAGAAGGAAAAGTGGCCCAAACAAATTGCGGTATTTACAAGAGTGCTAAAAAATAAATTACGTGCCAGGTGTGACAGAAACTAGCATGCAGTGCGTGCTGCAAAGCGGAATGTCTCCCACATTTCTCAAGTCGAAGTTGCCCGACCACTTTCAAAGCGGTGTTTTGTACCAATGATCTCGCACTGTACGTTGCACAATTAGTTAACGACGAGTATTCACTTACTTATTTTTTAATGTATTCAGTTATAGCATGTAAAACGTGGTAATTTTAATACTTTGAATTGGGAAAAACTACTCTAATGTGTACTAAGACTTAAGCAGAAAAATTGTGTCAGCATTATTTGTTTAATTAGAACCGGTAACAGACTGAATTTTTTTAAACAAAATGTCTCCTTTTATTTATTTATTAATTTTTTATTCAGTGTAATTTATTTCCATGAAATTTTTAGTAAATATGGAGCTTCATAAAATATGGTGTTAATTTAAAATGAAATTCAAAATTTCTGGTTCATTTATCATTAGCGAATATCAGTTCTAAAGGAGGGGAGGAAACCGTAATAGAAATGTTGCAAATAAAACCTTAAACATTGAAATGAAAATCTGGCATATTGAATGTAATTTACTGCAGCCCTTGAAATATTAGTAGTAGACAATCCTTGAAAAGTCCTTGAATTTTAGTTGTATGTTGCTGTAAGAACCCTGTATTATGTATGTATGGTGAAATACTGAACTTGGTGATATGAATACTAGTAGCAACAGTAGTATGTTGTTGTAGTGAGTGTGATGAAGAAATAGAAAGGAGAGCACGCTAAGTTTTCAGACAACAGATTAACTTAACCTTTAATTTTAATGGTTGTGTATTCAAAGAAAAATTTCGTGTCTGCAAGATAACTGCAGAATACATAATTGATAGAGTAGGACATAATTTGCAATCACAAACGATAAGAAATCATGCCCTCACTCCTCAACAACAAGTTTAGTGGGCACTGGAGCACAATACCATGTCAGTGCAGATGCACATGGATTATCAAAGGCCGCAGTCCACCGTGTCCAGGGTGTATTGTCACATGATGATTCACACCTTGCTTGGTGAAGAGGTTCGCTGGCCAATCTGTGTATCTGTGCTAGCAATTCCATAGCATTTTATGACGGTAACAAACTTTCAGTGTTGCTGGAGTTGTTGATGGTTCTTTGGTTGAGATTGATGCTCCGCATAATAATGAAATTGCATTTGTGGACACATGGTGACCATTCCATCAATATCATGGTAGTATGTGGACCTAACTTAGAATTTTTACTGCCAGTGTTTAGTGGCCTGTCTAAGCACATGACGCATGAATGCTACTGTGTTCTTATTTGGCTCAGCGATGGGATAATGGATGGAGACCATTACTGCATACAGTACTACTGGGAGACAGTTGTTACGGGTTAAGGAAGTGGCCAATTTCATCCAATATCCCCGTAGAAATTCTGCGAACAGAAGCACTTGCCAAATATATTACATCCTTTAAATCCACTAGAAGAATGGTCGATAATTCACTCGGAAATGTAAAAGAAAAGTTTCCTTGACTGAATTATCTGAGGATGCAGCCTACTGCATAGCTGCCAACTCTTACGATTTTTCCGTACAATGTACGATTTTGTGCCCTATTGTACGGTTGTATGATTCATGTGAATATAGTACGATTTTCAAGCTTTTCAATTTTTTTTTTCCCCATTTGGTTAATTCATATTAAGAAATGTAGTACTGAAGTCTTGTAATTTCGGTACCGAACATGTGGTATGTATATCTGACTTACAGTGTCGTATTCATAGAGGTAATATATAGTAGAGGGAACATGACGTCGCAAATGTGTGTCCAACATGGTCTCGAGAGTTTGGTTTCGTTTATTTATGTTTTATCGGCGTAAAAATGCAGTCGTGTTGTTTGAAACTCATGTCATGGCGTACCTTCCAGAATATATATTTAGTCATGTGGTTTCACCAAGTCATGTGGTGTTACCTTATAGTAAGTATGTAGCTAATATTTACGTTTTACTAAAAACAGCTGGGTTAAGGAAAACAGTAACGTGGCAAACATTGTTTACAATTGTTGTCCTGAAATTTCTACGCTATTATACTATGCGATAATAGAGTAGTATGTTCTCCTTGGTTAATATATTCATAAGGGACCAAAATAACCCATCATAGATGTGATTACTAAGCAATTATTATCTTGCCTCTCAACATTGTTTCAAATCTCCCGCACATATTTCACTAAAGTCATGTGACACATGTTCAACACTTATTTTCGTACGCAGATATATAGAGGATACTCCCTCTACCCTATATTTGCTCTAAGGTCGTATTTGATAAAGAAAACTGTACTACCCTAGTTTCGGGAAATAGCGTGCTTCATTTATTGCCATTGTACAATATTATTCACTACAAAATACTGTATTATTCACGCATAGTACTAACGTACCCCGAACATTGCCGAACACACCCGGTCAATTATAGTTGTCTTCCTGGCGAAATGGCCGTCGTGACTCGTGCAAAAAGTCACGAGACTGTTTTAATTTGAAATGTTTTTCCTGTTTACCGTTTCCGTGTAGTAATTGCTCAAGAACACGCATCAAAACTTGTGAACTGAAGGAAACTATAGTTTAATTCTTATTTCTCCAGCAAATATTGAACGCATGTCGTAGTTGCGTAGTGTTTGTAAACAAGGTTTTTGCCAAGCTTAAATGTATCATTTTGTTGTTGTAGCGGCGTCGACGTTGCATATTTAATAGTCGTTTAAGGTAGGAATATTGCAAGTTTCATGTCTAGGAAATACAGCATTGCGGTTTTTACAATTACGTTTTTATATACAGTAATTGCCAAACCGTGTGGATGTTAAAAACTGTTCAAAAATTCAAAGTATGTGGGAATTATATTGTATAAGAAATTAAATACTCTCACATCTGCACGTTCAACGATGTACAATTTATTTCTCAAATCCACAGTATTTGCAGCGTCGGAGAGTTGTGGTTTAGATGTGCCAAGTGTGATTAAATTACCTAATATGCACTCTATAAGAATTTTTCGTGCATTTATGGAACTGTGAAAGAGAATTTGAAAGCTGTGTTACCAGAAATCGTGATGTAAGGGCCTATGTATTGGTGTATTAAAATTGGTAAAGTTTGTAAATTTGCTGAAACCTAAACTACCTATTCTAGGTTTGTTTAGATTTGTATGAATATTAAAATTAAAACAGTTTTTATGATGGTACAAAAAAGTAAGCCTACTGAAAATATGTTCAGTAATTTCCCTGTTTTTGTTATCTTTGTAATAGCCTTAGGGAAGCTATGTAATTTTAGCCATGAACACAACATATCATGTGAAATGCCGCGACTCGTTTACGCACAATTTTACTCATTTTGAAAATTGTAATATTTCTCAATCCTTGAGGTTGGCAGCTATGCTACTGTCACGTGTAACATTTTTTTTTACCTTGTATTATATAGTATAACATTGAGAAATGCCTGGGGTCTGAAGTTTATGAACCTTACGTAAATGTGGTAGAAAAAAATTATTTTGAACCAACATTTTTCGTCACTAAAACTTTTTGTATTTAAGTAACTCAATATTTTTGGCAGAACTATTAACGGTTGCACTCTGAAACAATGACTAAATTTCTATAACTTACTAGATGTTAGAGGTTAGGTTAGTTTCGTTCATATTTAAATATGCACATTTGGTGGGAATACATTGTAATTTGCTATAATTATTTTTTGTCAAACGAAAGCAGATATCAAAAATCGGTCTGGCAATTTTTTTTTTAATGGTTTTTGCCATGCTAGCTAGTTTTTTCAGAACAAGAAATTGTACCATTTCAACTAAAAAGTCAACTGTCAATAATTTTGTTAATTACATAAAAAATATTGTCGATATTCGACTGAATTCTATCCCTAGAATTCTTTGTTGTGTAATATAACAATAATTTTTTTAAATTAAAAAAAAACTGTTCCTCTGGGATTAGTTTTTTCTGTTTACGTATGTGTTTTATATTTGTTTTTATCTTGTTTGTTTCCATACTTTGTCATTCAACACAGGTTTGATCAGCAAAACATGAGCAATGGCATATGTCCACAAACCAATAAATTCTATTTGTAAATTCCCACTGCAACAAGCATTTAAAAATCTCAAAAATATTATTTACTACCTTGATAAAATGAGCCAACATGGAGAAGACGATTTTAAACCAAACTGCGTGACAGATTTTTGATATCTGCTCTTGTTTAAACGTAAAAAATTAATATAATTAAATAAGTAGAAACTAGAGAGCGTGATCTTAATTTTGATTTTCAGCCAGTTTGTATCTTTGTACTGCTTGTAAATATAAACATTGCCACGTGCTTTTATTTACATAGCCCTTGTGAAATGTTAGGGCCAAAAAGTGGTACTCATTAAATACACGAGGGTTGAATGATTGATAAAATTATACTAGTGTAAAATACCTGCGTGTTGACGTTTACCTATATAATGTGGGTTTGTGTGCATAGAGACTAATTTATTCGACACACATTATTGCAGTTGCATACGTATCACGCAATGTGTGCACATTATATAAGAATTTGAAACAAAAAACTGCAATTAACACACAGGACACGTTAGTCAAGAATTCATGTTCTGTTCAGCCATGCCATATGACGACACACTTGCTGCAATAATAAACAACATATTTTCTTAATGCTGTACCACCACCCCTCCATCGGGGCTAACCTCACATGGTGATGGCAGCTAACAAATTATCACAGCAGCAGAGGCAGTAACGAAGGTTGCGATCCCCAACAATTAGCAAGCTACGCCTAGGCAAGGGTTTAATTGTCGATTCAATCCAAGCTAGAAACTCATAACCTCAAGTCTAGCAAAACTAGCAAGTGATCAGGCATGATCTGCAAGTAATATCACAATTATTAACAAACTGTAAAAGGGAAATTACCAATTAATTTTAACTTCAAATAAACATCAAAGGTCGGTTTAATCGCATCAGCGATTTATTGACAAATCAAAACATCTTGACAATTTCATAACCATGAAAATTATATATACTCAAATAGTTAACCAAGGATCAAAACATTCAACAAATTACATTAAACATAAATTTTACAAAAATACAATAACAGGTGTGCAAATGGAATCTCATTTAAAGTTGAATAAGAAATATCAAGAAGCCCTAGTCGATAACCCTGAGGAGGGTGTAGCAAAGACAACAACTAAACATAGGCTAGCCCTACCTCATAGCGGAACTAGCTCACACAACAAGTGCTGACTCTCGGCAGCAAACCCTAACATAAATCGAGGGGACACACGCCCCTAAACATACTTACATACTAATTAAAGCTTACAGGGGACACTCGCCCCAACACACAATCTCAAACACAAGCATATCCTACCTCCGTAGTATGCATACACAGCTTACACCCTCACACAAAGGTCTCATAGTCGGGCACAGAAGGTGCATGCAAAACATCTAATCGGTTAACTATTAAAGATCGGAAATGGTTTTCATTCGCTGTTAAATCCAAGCATCAAATTGCACACCTTTAAAGATTAATTAACCAATTAATAAAACTTATAGAAATTACATGTCTGCCCCTCTCTCTCTCTCTCTGAATAATAATTATATATTTACTTTAATTTACTTATGAAATCCCGAACGCGAAAGTTACTTTAATTTATCAGAAAAAAGGTGAAACAACAACAAACAGCACAAGACACGAACAAAACACTAGGACTTGGGCCATTATGCTACAGGACTTCAACTCAAGAAGCAATAAACACGAAACTAAACAAGGCGCCACAAATGAATCATTTACAAGTCCTGCAGCATAACAACCCATTCCACATTTACAATAACGAATAACAAAGCAACACTTACATTTCACTGGAAGCCGACTGAACCCCGATACTACAAATACACGAGTATAAATACAAGAAGCGAGAATGAATATTATAACTGGAAATAGTCGGCCCAACATGGCGGAGCAACTACGACGAGTTAATTACAGTATATCAATTATTACTATGAAATCTGGAATTACATAATGAAAACACAATACGAACATTACAAGTCTCGCTTAGAACAATATTAATTATACAAACAATTCCCTTCAGAAATTCACAATATTACAGGAAAATTATATTAATACAGTTCTCGGGAATATTTCTTGAGGTTCCGCCGTTGTCGCTCGATAGCGCTAGTGTAGCACGAGGCTAGCTGCACTGCCTGTACCTGTGTCTCTGTTTAGTCTGCATCAGATCTATGGCGAAGAATGTCATGTTTACAAACGGCGACGGTAAATATTCCAAGACAACAAATGGAATATTAGGTATGTAATGAAAGTCTGGATACGTGGAAGTGTTCGAAATATAACTGCTGAGTATTATATATGTTAAATACTGATAACTTGCAATGTCTGAACTGTTTATAACGTCGTCAAATTACATCGTTCACTGACGCAGTCAGTACAATGGCACTGTCAATATTCACAATATTATGGTTGACAATCTGCTAAGTCCTGGTAAATTGTACAATTGTAGAATCTTCACAACATTGCGTGAAAGGAAGTGCGGGCCCAGCACAATGCATTAAACAGAAAGTGATTGATGATTTTTTGGTTACATGTAATTCAAAACAAAAAACCTGGCAATTGTAAAACATACGTAACAATTCACAGAATATTGTCACGTTGATTTAATCACTTCCGACTACCGCGTCTCTTAAACAACAAATGTCCACCTCCACCACGAGCTATAAAAAAAGGAATTAGCGGCACAAAAACTAGAAGAGACCTACTGTAATTAATTCCAAGGGGTTAGCTCGCGACCCCAATTTACGACCAAATAAGAACAACTCTCCGGGGCTGTAACCACAAACGGCAAAACACGGTACCAAAATCTAGGTAACTGTGGTGAGCTTATGTGACATGCTAAAATAAATACTAAATAAAATTAAACTGACCAAACTCTAAGACCTATCCTGAAGTTCCTAATGTCCTCGGCTGCTTTAAAAATAGGCTAGCATAAATAATTTTAAAAAAATATCAAACAACCCGAGACTGAATACAACTGTATTTCTAACACAACAAGGGTCTTAACCATTAAGTAAATAAATGAAAAGAAAATTTTTCGTCAACACTTGACTTTATTTAATTTTCAACAGGACTTCAGTTACAACAAACAATAATCTTGCTTCAAAAATAAAAATATAAACTTTCGACCAAAAAGAATAATTGAGTTCAAACACCCAAGTTAACATGACAGTGTAAACACCAAATAAAAAAAAAACAATATTAAAGATCAGAGACTGGATTTATAAATTTTAAAGTACGTTTTAACGATTACCTTGGTCGGCGACAAAAATGTATAAAACGTGAATTTACTTCAACTAAAATAATAGAGACTTTAAAACCTAATGAAAGTACGAACTGAATAAATATTCTCCCGGTGAATTCTATAAGTGTACAAGAATAGTGAACGTCAGTGTAAGAAAATAAAAAAGAAAATTTAATAATAATTATTATTACTTAAGATTAATTTGACAATAACTTCAACGACTCGGCCTCAATACTGAAAACATCACGGCAACTACTTACAATGGAATCGTCTCGACGAGAGGGTCCTAACGTCACGACATCCTAACGGCGACTGCCCCTAGTGGGCCGTGGATATCTCTTAAAAACTACATGATGTGCTAACTACATGCTAAAAAAAACAAAGGTCTAAGACCTAACCACACTAGCCTTATGTCTTCATATTGGCGTCCTCTGCGACCTGCCTCCGAGGGTCGTACGTCCGTCTTCTTCCATGGTCGGCCAGCAACTAGCAACTCTCCCCCCTCACTTCTTCTCAAGCCATGTTAAAAACCACTCCACGCCGCAAAAACTTACTCCACGTGGAGTCCTACTCGCCAATCAAGGATCAAATATCCTGTTAACCGACCACTCCACAACTCCATGGTGACACAACTCTGCTGACGGCAGAGCACTCGATGCGACGTCCGTACAAGCAAAACAAAAGATTAACGACCGCCAGTGCAAGGCTAGCCAACTCTCCGGGGCTGTATTCTACACTACAACTGTTGTCACAGCTGCCTAGTAAGGGGAAGGGGGGGAAGCGGGACCACAGTCAGAAGTTATCGACCCGATGCCAAGCGGCGCGAGCAGTAGGCGGAGGGTGAGGGGTGCACATAGCCCGCCCCCCCCCTCCTCCCACTGCCCCACAGCCCACCGGCCACCCAAGTCGACAGTCAGCGCTGCGTCTTACTCACACCCCCTCCGTTCCCCAGCTTTTCCACGCTAAAAGCCCGTCACGGCCAGTGACCGCGCTAGGACACATTAGCGAGAAAATAACGACCAAGAGAAAAAAACAGAAAAGTCAAAAGAAAGCTTCACTCAACCTAGCGCACGCAGCAACATTAAAACAAAAGGTCACTCAACTTCACTGAAGATCTAAAATCCGATCAGCGCGACTTTATATCTTAACAAAAAAATCATTCTGAAAAAAATTTTAAAACCAGAGAATTAATCAACGTAACAATATGAATAACTTCACAGCTTTTGGCAATTGTATTTATAACCGGTCATACCATAAGAAGCCATGTTGATTGTACAATGGACAAACAGTTGTCATGTTTCTGTGGAATTTTGAACTACAGCTTGCGGCGTGAAGAATGTCAAAGCGTGCAGGCAGTAATTGACCTGGATGCATAACTTTGCGTTGGTGCTTACTAAGCAAATTATGCAGTTAGTAGGTACCTAGAAAGATCATAATTAAAAGTGTTACTGAAGTATATTAAATACACTGTCAACTTCATTTGATTTTATTGTAGTAATGTTGTATTTAAATAACAAAATGCACAGAACTATGTTATGGTAATTCACTGCCAACCACATGAGTACTAGTGTGGTCACTATCCTTAATTTTTACTCAAGTGCAGTTAAAGTAAGTGATTTTTTTCAAAGGTCAAATCTTAGTACTCACTTTGTATGGAGCTTCCAGAAATCTAAAACTGGTTATAACATTATGCTTATAGAAAAATAAAAGTAACCTTCTGTAATGTCCTTTATTTAAGAATGTTACTAAACAATATAGAGGGACTCTGTTATTTCTAAAGGTTTCATTCAGTTGTGCCTGTCACTATTTTACAGGCTCACTGTGTAAGTTCCTGTAAGCTGTCAATGGTAAAATGAGAATTGTTGAAGGCCTGGCTTATTTAGTAGTTTTTTAAGACCATGGGCATCCTTTGGTCACTTTAACTGAAAATGGAATCATTTTAATGGTGTCACAAGGTACCTAATTTCTGATACCACAATAAAGTACTATGTACTCAGGGCTGCCATTATGACAGATTTTAAGACTTCATTAAGAGTTCATTAAAATATTACAGGTATTTTCCATTGTCTCTACATTATTAACATATGTTCACTTTGGTTAGTTTGTAATTGATTGTGCGTCATACTTCATAGATATTTACATATACTGTACATACATTAAAAGTATCAATCTTAGATTACCATATATATAATAACTATCGCATGTGGTGGCAACATTCTGAACTATGACTTAACACTGTTCCTGGCTATGTGATCATTGAAGTAATCACTATTACACAACTATATTTTATGTTATGAGTGCATTTCAATTCCATGACACAAATATTTTAAGTTTAGTTTATTTACAAATAACAGGTGTAGCATTTTAACGCAGACACTCCACTGGAAAAATAGTTGTACTGTATTTGGTTTTTCCATTGCAAGTAATAATGGACGACTTGAAGTACACGCCTCCTGACGTCACACCGCAGGGGAAATACTGTGGGAAACAAAGCTTGTTTACAAACATGCTGATTTGTTAGTTGGTAATTGCAGAAAGCAAAAATGTTGCGCATTCATAGATTTGCTCGCAAGGGTAAACAATATTAGTTTCAATTTCATGTTTACGTAAAAAGTGGCAAATTCCAAACAAATAATCAATTTTCTTGACATACATCTCATCCGGGACATGTGAAGCCAAACAGCTAAATGAAGGTTATGTTTGGCTGCGGTATCCATGGAGATAGGAATTGTATTCCACACCTGACTGAAGCTCCGCCTCTTTTCAAGTCGTCCATTACATGATACAATGAACAAGAATCACAATTCATAGACGGATTGTGTTCTATTTAAGCAAAATTATAAACGTGAGTTGGAAATCGAGGTGTAATGGCCTTCAGAAATTTTCTAACTTCTCCTAAGGAAAGGTTGCACTTATCACTAAATGCAAACTGTAGCAGAAATACGGTTTGTGCTAAGTCATGAACTTTATTGGTACCTGTACTGTTTGTGTGAGTTCAATGTAGAGGTAAGATCCTTTGATAGAAATAAGTTGTGGAGGTTGTTGTGAAACTTGACTTTGTGCATAATCTGTGGAAATGAGCACCAGCGTGACATATATTTCCAAGTTTTTTTCTCCTTTATGAGATGATGAGATATATTTTTGCTTGTATTAAAATAATGTTACTATATTATGATGAATGGCTGTTTTAAGAAGTAACTTGGTAAGTATTGTATGTAATGCTTTCCTTTTTAGTATCTTGTCATAGATAAAAAGCCAGTTGTTGCATGTGAATGAGTTGTGAATGATCACTTTCACATATTCATTAGCTCATTTGGCCAGTAGGTTAGTACCAGCCCAGGCTCAAGTGCAAGTTATTAACTCCACTGACTAGCAGCAACCACGCACCTTTCTAGAAACTTGCGTGATTATTTCTTACCTGTAATGTTGTGAATACAACGTCTCATGAATGATGAATTCATGTAAAGAACACAGCTGTATGTTGATGAATCTGAAGTCTGTGCTGCATAACGTGTTTTTGTGTAATGTATCTGCTGTGTTAGATTGTTACACTTTTAAAAGAAGACCGAGCAAGGTGGCGCAAAGGTAACTAGTTGGACTCTTATTCTGGAGGACCTGGGTTCGATCCCCTGCACCATGGTTTTCCAAAGTCACTCCAGACAACTACTGAGATGGTTGCTTAACAAAGGCCATGGCGGCCGACTACTCTACCAGCTCTTGCCATTGCAGGAAGTTGTGTCACCGTCTCTAATGACCTCACCTCGCTGTCGACGAGACGTAAAGCCTATTACCTGCGCATAAAAGAAGAGTGGAATGAAGCATAGTAAAAGTATTACAAACCAGCAGATACATTCACAGATAAATTATAACCATTGTGAAAAAGTTTTGTTAGTAATAATTAGGTTTTGAGACAAATTAAAAAAAGAAAACTTTCTTTCATTCAGGAAAAGCTTGGTAGCGATACTGTAGTCTTACTGAGTCCCATTATTAGTCTTAAGGCTGTTCAAGAAAGAAAAAAAAGTTGTTAAATTCCATATTTAGCAACTTCTGTACTTAAATCATGTGTAATGTAATGATTTTAAACCAGCACCGATACATTAAAATAGGTTTTTATTACTTTTTATATACTTTATCGTTATGAAGTTATAGCAAGCAAAACAGTAAAAGTAGTCGTCATTTATGAACGAAAATTTTTTTAATTACCTAAAAAAGTGCTTCTAACATGCCAAAGAAATTTTGTGAAGCTGCCAGCAGGCATTCTCGAAAGGGAAAAAAAAAATCTTTCAGCAAATTTTATATCGAAAATTAGCAGCAACTTGGATTGTCTAAAAAACTAAAACCGTTAGGTGAATGTCAAATATAACTGTTTTAAACAATAGCGCCATTCTTCCTGATTACACAGACACCAAGTTTATAGCAATGCAAGCAGTCTACTCTTCGTGGCAGGTAACTGAAGTAACATGTGCAAATCCCCGTCGACGACGTGGCGAGGATCCGCTGAGACACGTCGAGATACCGCGATAAGCTACCAGTAAGGTGGCGCCCCTCGCGGAGTTCGCTGCAACAACGTGGGGGGTTTTGTGAGGTACGGTGGCTCGCTTGATACTTGAATTTTCGTGCGGGTTTTTTGGTAGATGCGGTGTACTGGATTTCGCGGTTTTTTTTTTAGATGCGGTGTTGTGGATACAGTTGGTGTAGTTAACAGTGATAATGAAAACTAGCGCGTGTTATATTCAACTTTTTTCGTCATAGCCAAGTCTCGGCGACGGATACAATTGAGGCATAACTGATAACTGAAAAATATCCATATTTAATGTGTACATTTAATAATCAATCTTTTTTTTTCCTGCAATAGAAAACAATTCACTAAATTTGTTACGTTTTGTTGACATACTACAGTGTTGGAAAATTAAAATGCGCACTCATTCGTAAAACATTAGTATTCAGTCACGATAGACCTTCTATAATATTAAATTTCATCATGTATGTATAAATTTAGTGCTGGGAATTTCAGCTTGCAAAAGTGTGCATATACTTAGTGATGTCTATTTTGGGAATTATAATAAAATATTTACAATGACAAGACACCGCTGCGACAGCTGGAATTTTTAAGTAACACAATAAAAAAATCGCCATGACAAATATCAAAGACGTTAGGAAGTATGTATTTTACTGTTCATTCTTCATTAACGACCGAACCCAGAACATTATCCTTTTGACATCATTACCAAGCGACGAAAATGAAGATGTGAGAACATAAAAGGGGGAAGAACGAAAGGTACAGACTATTCTGGGCTCCGAGCTAAGAAGTACCTACTACTCCGACATGATGAATGAACCTTACAAATAGTTGTTGCAAAATTTAACAATGAAATATAATTGTGTTACAACTAATAGCTCTTTATGTGAGCAAAAGCTAATTTGGTTTGCAGTGTATGAACAATATGCAAATGTAATGTTAAGTGAACATTTAAACATGGTTGTGCAAAACGGAATTGATGGGTTAGTTAGAGATTTTTTGCAACACATACTATTAAATATTTTCTTCACATGAAATTGTACATTTAACACTGTAGTTTATAGCAGCGAGTATCAAAAGGAACAAGGGTTCGCTTAGTGCATCTAGTTTCTAGTATTTCCCCTAGCATAGCTGTTATGTGCTATACCAGTAATACAGTATTGTTTATTGAATTTGTGATCAATGTTTTATCTTTTAACATGCTCGGCTAAATATCTTACCTAATACGTTTACACACATAACTTATATAACTATAAACTTTTGAAAATTACAGTGTTCAACAAAGAAAAGTGTTGAATTTGATAAGGTGTTTACATAGTTTCACTGCATTTCAGATTAGGGCGTTCCTAATTATTTAGAGTGAACTAAATATTTTTATATAATTTATAGACATTTGTGTACTAACTAGTGTCAGGGTTACTAAACAAGCACGGCAGTCAATTATTTTGAGGACTGTAAGGGCTGTCCGTGTCAATTTTTTTTATGAATTTAAAATTTTCGCTGTTATGTTATGATCTATTTTACAAAAATTAGCAGTGATTTCCCTAACTTGCTGAGTGTTATTTCCACAGTCTGAATAAACGGAAATACTTAGTAAATTTATGAATTATAACTTATTCTGATGTAGAGTGAATGGGAGTGTAATACGTATTTGGAAATAAACATCAGCTCCGATATGGTACTCAATAAGTTTATCGTATAGGTGTATCTCATTATGTGAGATTTTTCATTCCAAATTGGTGTGTAAATATAATTTCTAGAATCAATCATTAATGCCCGGCAATTCATTGTGAGGTAAACGGTACATTGTTGATCTCACGTTTAGCAATAATGAAAGAACTAAAATGTTAAGATTCGCTCGGAGGATGAGCCAAAGTCATGTCTCGGGAAGCCCCTCTGGGGCATATGACAGCATTTTGTAATTCAGTTTCAAAATGCCTATACACTTGTAGGAGCTTTTAAGCACGCATTTGTACATGTCGCGGGAACAAATTCATCTCAATAGCTGGGTTATTATTTTTTTGAGATTGTCGTTGCTGTCATTGAGACGAAATTGTATACAATTACGGACATACGCCATTGCAGTGCAATTTCGTCCCAGAAATCCGCGAGTTAGAGGAAGACAATAAAAGAAATAAAAAAACCAAAGCTAGTCTGCAACATAGACCTGTATGAACAAAAAAAATCCATAACGAATTATGTCAATTAAAAAAATGAAAAAAGGCAACAACAAAACATATATCCGAATTGAATGAGCACATGAAAAGCAATATGAAAAACTGAGGACACCACAATTGTTTTCGTTGCCTTCGTTTATTGTTCTCCATTATTTCACTTGTGGATTTCAGAAACGAAATTGCCCTTTAGTTGTGTATGTCTACAATTCTACATATTTGCATTCACTCCAATTGTAAATAAATTCAAATACGGTCATTGATTCATTGCGATATCGAATTTTTTCGATCGTCTGGCAGAAAGTGTCATGTGAAGGAAAAGCGCTTTATATATATAGTATGTCGTTATGGTGGCGGTCGTTCGAGCAAGTTCGGGACTTCGATTACCACTGCAGTACAGCAAAGTAACAACAAACGCTGCTGCTACTACTATTAGGCTATACTTTACATGTGTTTCGGGTAAAAAAAAAGTTAAATGAATTCATTGTTGAAAAATAAATGGTCTGCGGTTACACATGTATATTGTTTATTGGGCACAGCTTATTATTCCGAACACATTTATATGTAACAGTGTAAGACAGGTCATCGTTGCAATTGTATGGGAAATGAATAGCTTTAGCTCTGCGATGGTGGAAAGTGGAATAGCTGTTCTTTTCCGTAAATTAGGGCGTTATGCTTAATACTTTTTTACAATAGTTGTACAATTATTTATCATGTGTTATATTTTGCGCCGATCATTACGAACACAGGGGAAACTGTAATATTTGAATTAAAGATACATATGATATATTATTTATACTTCGTTTTTTCCTTCTGCGACTATCACCTTCACAAAAAACTGTAACGTTTGAAATAAATATGAATGTATCCTGTATGAATTATATTTTGCGAAGTGAATTACATCTGAAACCAATGTCACATTTGAAGAAATATGCTTATGATAATTTTATTTATTTGCAAGCTAAGTATAGCTAAGGTGAATTTCACTACTGGTTAGGAAAATAGCTCAATGTGTTATTAGTTTGGCAGTGGACGAATTCGTCCGCTAGGTTCGCTGCAATCAAATATTGGTTTGAATAATTTAAAATGTTTGAATAGTTTAAAAATGCGAGTAGATTATTTTGCAAATAAAGTTTAAAAGGCAAAATAAGTAATCTTTCAACTATCAGAAAAATGAAACTTAAAGATTTTTAATTTTAAATATCCTAGATAAATTTAATTTTAATATTGCCTCGCATTTTCTGGCCCCCTTAGCCATAAGAGTACAATTGGTGACAGGACTTGTACCTTGTCAAACTCGTCCATAAGAAAACCCTTCAGCTTCCTAACCTGTAGTAGAATTAACCTTAGTATAGCCTGCAAGTATTTGCAGCAAAGTGGTTAGAGTGCATGGTTAATCTAAATAAAGGTATTAATTTGTTTTCAATTTTTCGACGTACTATTTTTTTTTTGTTTCTTAAAAAGTCCTTAAATATTTGCATAAGATAATTAAAATGTTAAAAAGTACGGTAATTTTATGCACCAATAAATACACGGAAATTTCTGTACGGAAATTTCTGTATCACACGACTATTTTATCAGTACTATTATTTATACGTAAGCTAAATCAGTTTAATATATATTAGTTGTGTTAAATTGATGAGCTGTTGCTATTCTCTAAGAGCAGATATTATAATGCACAGTACGATTACATTGGCTCATGGAAACCAATGTTTGAAGTCAACACGGCCTGTAAAAATAATATTTCGACTTGCAGTACTGCTCTTCTATGTAATAACGGCAAATGATCCAAATATATTTAAGGAAAAGTATATGCTAAAGAAAAATACTAAGCCTAACGAAAGTGAGAACTATATATATATAACATTATTAGAACTACTCAAAAGAAAAAAGTGTTGTTCTTAACCCGATGTGCACACTGTACGGCTAAACCGCACAAACCCACGCATTGTTATAAGTGGAGATAATGTAACTACAAAATTATTATATTAAGCAATATTCTAGAATGATTGATGTATTCTTAGTATTGGACTGTCAGTTATATCTGATAATTGCAATACGTTTCAAATAATGCTTGTGTATTCAATTTTGCTAAGCAGTCTTATAGTGGTTTAGTGCGAACAGTTCTTGTTTTTACATCTTATATACCTCTGCTTGTGTAATGAAGTGCTGGAATAGTAAGAATATTTTTACGTTACCAATCTTAGCAGATTTATGTGGTTAAATGTACAGAAAGGAAACAATTTCATTTGTTTATTGCAGCGTGTGTTCAGTTTACG
>PNEQ01027280.1:0-24807 GCA_003012365.1 Medauroidea extradentata
ACGTAACTAAACAAACGTATCTAGCACGTAACTAAAGAATCGTAAGCAAGTTCATGAATTGATATATGTAGCACGTAACTAAACAAACGTATCAAGCAAGTTACAAAACTAACATATCTAGCATGTTACTAAACGAACGTATCAAGCATGTTACTAAACAAACGTATCAAGCCTGTTGAAAAACTAACATTTCTAGCATGTTACTAAACAAACGTATCTAGCGCGTTACTAAACAAAGGTTTCAAGGACGTTACTAAACAAACGTATCTAAAACGTTACTAAACATACGTATCTAATACGTTACTAAACAAACGTATCTAATACGTTACTGTACAAACGTATCAAGCACGTAACTAAAGGATCGTAAGCAAGTTCATAAACTGATATATCTAACATGATACTAAACAAAAGTATCTAGCGCGTTACTATAAAAAAGTATCCAGCATGTTACTAAACAAACGTATCCAGCACGTCACTAAACAAACGTATACAGCACGTAACTAAACAAACGTATCAAGCAAGTTACAAAACTAAATTATCTAGCTTGTAAATAAACAAACGTATCTAGCGCGTTTCTAAACAAACGTATCTAGCACATTTGTAAACAAGCATATCTAGTACTTTACTAAACTAACTTTTCTATCATGAGAGTAAACAACGGTATCTACCACGTTACAAAATAATTGTATATAGCACGTTACTAAACAAATGTTTCTAACACGTTTCTAAATAAACGTATCAAACACGTTACTAAACAAAGGTATCAAGTACGTTGCTAAATAAAGGTATCAAGCACGTTTCTAAACAATCGTATGTAGCACGTTTCTAAAGAATCGTTAGCAAGTTCCTAAATAATATATCTAGCAGGATACTAAACAATCGTAGCTAGCACGTTACTAAACATAGGTTTCAAGCACGTTACTAACAAACGTTTCCAGCACGTTACTAAACAAATGTTTCAAACACGTTTCTAAACAAACGTATCAAACACGTTACTAAACAAAGGTATCAAGTACGTTGCTAAACAAACGTTTCTAGCACGTTACTAAACAAACGTATCTATCACGTTAATGAACAAATGTATCTAGCTTGTTTCTAAACTACCATAACTAGCACATTACTAATCGCACGGATCAAGCACGTTACTAAACAAACCTATAAAGCATGTTACTAAACAATCGTATCTAGCACGTTAATAAGCAAACGTATCAAACAAGTTACAAAACTAACATATCTAGCATTTTACTTAACAATTGTATCTAGCACGTTACTAAAAAAAATGTATCAAGCACGTTACTAAACAAACGTATCTAGCACGTTACTAAACAAACATATCTAACACGTTACTAAACAAACAGACGTATCAAGGAAGTTACAAAACTAACATATCTAGCAAGTTAGTAAACAAACGTATCTAGCGCGTTACTAAACAAACGTATCTAGCACATTAGTAAACAAGCATATCTAGTACTTTACTAAACAAACTTTTCTATCATGTTAGTAAACAAACGTATCTACCACGTTACAAAACAAACGTATATAGCACGTTACTAAACAAATGTTACTAACACGTTTCTAAATAAACGTATCAAACACGTTACTAAACAAAGGTATCAAGTACGTTGCTTAACAAACGTTTCTGGCACGTTACTAAACAAACGTATCTAGCACGTTACTAAAGAAAGGTATCTAGCACGTTACTAAACAAGTGTATAAAGCACGTAACTAAACAAATGTATCTAGCATATTACTAAACAAACGTATCAAGCACGTTGCTAAAGTAACGTATCATGCGAGTTACTAAACTAACATATCTAGCATGTTACTAAATAAATGTATCTAGCACGTTACTAAACTGAGGTATCAAGCATGTTACTAAAAAAAATTTCTAGCACGATACTAAACAAACGTATCTAGCACGTAACTAAACAAACGTATCGAGCATGTTACCAAACTAACATATCTAGCATGTTACTAAACAAACATATCTAGCACGTTACTAAATAAACGTATCTAACGTTACTAAACAAAAGTATCAAGCACGTTTCTAAGCAAACATATCTAGCACGTTACTAAACAAACGCATCTAACACGTTTCTAAAGAAACTAAACTAAGTTACTAAACTAATATACCTTGCAAATTACAAAACAAACGTATCTAGCACGTTACTAAACATAGGTATTAAGCACATTACTAAACAAACGTTTCTAGCATATTACCAAACAAACGTATCTAGCATGTTACCAAACAAACATATCAAGCAAGTTACTAAACAAACGTATCAAGCAAGTTGGAAAAATAACATATCTAGCATGTTACTAAACAAACGTATCTAGCGCGTTACTAAACAAAGGTTTCAAGCACCTTACTAAACAAACGTATCTAATACGTTACTAAACAAACGTATCAAGAACGTAACTAAAGAATCGTAAGCAAGTTCATAAACTGATATATCTAGCATTATACTAAACAAACGTATCTAGCGCGTTACTATACAAACGTATCCAGCACGTTACTAAACAACGTATCCAGCACGTCACTAAACAAACGTATCCAGCACGAAACTAAACAAACGTATCTATAACGTAACTAAAGAATCGTAAGCAAGATCCAAAACTGATAAATGTAGCAATATACTAAACAAACGTTTCTAGCACGTTACTAAACTAACATATCAAGCGTGCTACTAAACAAACGTTTCTAGAGCTTTACTAAACAAACGTATTTAGCACATTAGTAAACAAGCATATTTAGTACTTTACTGAACAAACGAATCCAGCACGTTACTAAACAAAGGTATCAAGCATGTTACTAAACAAAGGTAACTAGCATATAACTAAATAATCTTATCTAGCACGTTACTTAAGAAACGTATCAAACCAGTTACTAAACTAAAATATATAGCATATTACTAAAATAATGTATCTAGCACGTTACTTAACAATCGTATCTGACACGTTACTAAACAAAGGTATCAAGCACGTTGCTAAACAAACGTATCCAGCACGTAACTAAACAAACGTATCTAGCAAGTAACTAAAGAATCGTATGCAAGATCATGAACTGATATATGTAGCACGTAACTAAACAAACGTATCAAGCAAATTACAAAACTAACATATCTAGCATGTTACTAAACAAACGTATCAAGCAAGTTACTAAACAAACGTATCAAGCAAGTTGGAAAACTAACATTTCTAGCATGTTACTAAACAAACGTATCTAGCGCGTTACTAAACAAAGGTTTCAAGCATGTTACTAAACAAACGTATCTAATACGTTACTAAACAAACGTATCTAATACGTTACTAAACAAACGTATCTAATACGTTACTGAGCAAACGTATCAAGCACGTAACTAAAGGATCGTAAGCAAGTTCATAAACTGATATATCTAACATGATACTAAACAAAAGTGTCTAGCGCGTTACTATACAAACGTATCCAGCACGTTACTAAACAAACGTATCCAGCACGTCACTAAACAAACGTAACCAGCACGTAACTAAACAAACGTATCAAGCAAGTTACAAAACTAAATTATCTAGCTTGTAACTAAACAAACGTATCTAGCGCGTTTCTAAACAAACGTATCTAGCACATTTGTAAACAAGCATATTTAGTACTTTACTAAACTAACTTTTCTATCATGAGAGTAAACAAACGTATCTACCACGTTACAAAACAATTGTATATAGCACGTTACTAAACAAATGTTTCTAACACGTTTCTAAATAAACGTATCAAACACGTTACTAAACAAAGGTATCAAGTACGTTGCTAAACAAACGTTCCTAGCACGTTACTAAACAAATGTATCAAGCACGTTAATAAACAAAGGTATCAAGGACGTGTCTAAACAATCGTATGTAGCACGTTTCTAAAGAATCGTTAGCAAGTTCCTAAAATAATATATCTAGCACGATACTTAACAATCGTAGCTAGCACGTTACTAAACATAGGTTTCAAGCACGTTACTAACAAACATTTCCAGCACGTTACTAAACAAATGTATTCAGAACGTTACTAAACAAACGTATCAAGAATATTACCAAACTAACATACCTAGTATGTTACTAAACAAAAGTATCTAGCATGTTACTAAACCTACAAACCTGCAAGTTACTAAACAAACGTTACTAAACAAATGTATCTAGTACGTTGCTAAACAAACGAGTCTACCATATTTCTAAACAAACGTATATAAAACGATACTAATCAAATGTATCTAGCACTTAACAAACGTATAAACACGTTACTAAACAAAGGTATCAAGCACGTTACTAAATAAACATATCTAACACGTCACTAATCAAACGTATCTAACACGTTACTAAACAACCATTTCTAGCACGTTACTAAACAAACTTATCTAGCATGTTACTAATCAAACGTATCTAGCATGTTACTAAATAAACCTGTCAAGCAAGTTACAAAACTAACATATATAGCATGTTACAAAACAAAAGTATCTAGCGGGTTACTAAACAAAGGTATCAAGTATGTTACTAAACAAAGGTATCTAGAACGTTAATAAAAAAAACGTATCTAGCACGTTTCGTAACAAAGGTATCTAGCTTGATTCTAAACTACCATATCTAGCACGTTACTAATCAAACGTATCAAACACGTTACAAAACAAACGTATCAAGCAAGTTACTTTTCTAAAATTTCTAGCATGTTCCTAAGCAAACATATCTAGAGCGTTACTAAACAAACGTATATAGCACATTAGTAAAGAAGCATATCTTGCACATTACTTAAGAACATTTTCTATCATGTTAGTAAACAAACGTATTTACTACGTTACTAAACAAACATATATAGCATGTTACTAAATAAACGTTTCTAGCACGTTACTAAAAAACGAATATAGTACGTTACTAAACAAACGTATCTAGCACATTATTAAACAAAGGTATCTAGCACGTTGCTAACCAAACGTATCCAGCAAATAACATAACACGTTACTAAACAAAGGTATGAAGCACGTTACTAAACAAACGTATCCAGCACGTAACTAAACAAACGTATCTAGCACGTAACTAAAGAATCGTAAGCAAGTTCATGAACTGATATATGTAGCAGGTTACTAAACAAACGTATCTAGCACGTTACTAAACAAAGGTATCAAACACGTTGCTAAACAAACGTATCCAGCACGTAACTAAACAAACGTATCAAGCAAGTTACTAAACAAACGTATCAAGCAAGTTGGAAAACTAACATTTCTATCATGTTACTAAACAAACGTATCTAGCGCGTTACTAAACAAAGGTTTCAAGCACGTTACTAAACAAACGTATCTAATACGTTACTAAACAAACGTATCTAATACGTTACTAAACAAACGTATCTAATACGTTACTGAACAAACGTATCAAGCACGTAACTAAAGGATCGTAAGCAACTTCATAAACTGATATTTCTAACATGATACTAAACAAAAGTATCTATACAAACGTATCCAGCACGTTACTAAACAAACGTATCCAGCACGTCACTAAACAAACGTATCCAGCAAGTAACTAAACAAACGTATCTAGCACTTAACTAAAGAATCGTAAGCAATATCGTAAACTGATATATGTAGCAGGATACTAAACAAACGTTTCTAGCACGTTACTAAACTAACATATCTAGCGTGCTACTAAACAAACGTATCTAGAGCTTTACTAAACAAACGTATCTAGCACATTAGTAAACAAGCATATCTAGTACTTTACTGAACAAACAAATCTATCACGTTACTAAACAAAGGTATCAAGCACGTTACTAAACTAACATATTTAGCATGTTACTAAACAAACGTATCTAGCACGTAACTAAACAAATGTATCTAGCACGTTACTAAACAAAGGTATCAAGCACGATACTAAATAAACGTATCGAATACGTTACTAAACAAATGTGTCAAGCATGTTACTAAAAAAACGTATCTAGCACATAACGAACAAAGGTATCTAGCTTGTTTCTTAACTACCATAACTAGCACGTTACTAATCAAAAGTATCAAGCACGTTACTAAACAAATGTATCTAGCATGTTACTATACATACGTATTTAGCACGTTTCTAAACAAACTTTAAAACAAGTTACAAAACTAACATATCTAGCACGTTATTAAACAAGCAAATTACTAAACTTACATATCTAGCATGTTACTAAACAATTGTATCTTGCACGTTACTAAAAATAGTTATCAAGCACGTTACTAAATAAACGTATCTAGCACGTTACTAAACAAACATATCTATTACGTTACTAAACAAACGTATCAAGCCTGTTACCAACCTAACATATCTAGCATGTTGCTCAACAGACGTATCCAGCAAGTTACAAAAACAGACGTTTCTATCACGTTACTAAATAAATGTATCTAGCTCGATACTAAACAAACATATCTAGCACGTTGCTAAACAAACGTATCTAACACGTTAGGAAACAAATGTATCAAACACGTAACTAAACATAGGTATCATGAACGTTACTAATCCAACGTATCTAGCAAGTTACTAAAGAAACGTAAGCAAGTTACTAAACTAATATATCTTGCACATTACCAAACAAACATTTCTATCACGTTACTAAACAAAGGTATCAAGCACGTTTCTAAACAATCGTATCTAGCACGTTCCTAAAGAATCGTTAGCAAGTTCCTAAACTAATATATCAAGCAGGATACTAAACAATCGTAGCTAGCAGGTTACTAAACATAGGTTTCAAGCACGTTACTAACAAACTATTCTAGCATGTTACTAAACAAACAAATTATAGCATGTTACTAAAGAAACGTATCTAGCACATTACTAAACACACGTATCTAGAATGTTACTAAACATTAATATCTAGCACGTTACTAAACAAACGTATCAAGCAAGTTACAAAACTTACAAATCTAGCATGTTACTAAAGAAACGTATCTAGCACATTACTAAACACACGTATCTAGAATGTTACTAAACATTAATATCTAGCACGTTACTAAACAAACGTATCAAGCAAGTTACAAAACTTACATATCTAGCATGTTACTAAAATAACGTATCTAGCACTTTAGTAAAGAAATGTAAGCAAGTAACTTTACCAACATATCTAGCATGTTACTAATTTAACGAATCTACCATGTTACAAAACAAACGTATATAGCACGTTACTAAACAAACATTTCTAGCATGTTACTAAACAAACGAATCTAGCACCTAACTAAAGAAACTTAACTAGAACGTTTCCAACAAACGTATCTAGCACGTGACTAAACAGACATCAAGCACGTTACTAAACAAAGGTATCAAGCATGTTACTAAACAAACTTTTCTAGAACGTTACTAAACAAACATATCTAGCACGTTAGTAAACAAATGTATCAAGCACGTTTCTAAACAAACGTATCTAGTACGTTACTAAAGAGTCGTAAGCAAGTTCCTAAACTAATATATGTAGCAGGATACTAAACAAACGTATCTAGCACGTTACTAAGCAAAGGTTTCAAGAACGTTACTAAACAAACGTTTCTAGCACGTTACTAAACAAACGTATCAAGAATGTTACCAAAATAACATATCTAGCAAGTTACTAAACAAAAGTATCCAGCACGTTACTAAACAAACGTATCTTAGCACGTTACAAAGAACGTATCAATGACGTTACTTAACTAACATATCTAGCATGTTACTGAACAAACATATCTAGCACGTTACTATATAAACGTATCTAGCATGTTACTAAACAAATGTATCAAACACGTCTCTAAACATACGTATTATGAAAATTACTAATAAAACGTATCTAGCAATTTTCTAAAGAAACGTTAGCAAGTTATTAAACTATTATATATTGCATATTACCAAACAAACGTTTCTAGCACGTTACTAAACAGAGGTATTAAGCATGTTACTAAACAAACGTTTCTAGCACGTTACTAAACAAACGTAATCAGCATGTTACTAAACAAAAGCAACTAGCACGTTACTAAACACACGTATCAAGCAAAATACAAAATTAACATATCAAGCATGTTACTAAACAAACGTTTCTAGCGCGTTACTAAACAAACATTAGTAAACAAGCATATCCAGCACTTTACAAAACAATGTTTTCTATCATGTTAGTAAACAAACGTGTTTACCACGTTACTAAACAATCGTATATAGCACGGTACGAAACAAACGTTTCTAGCACGTTTCTAAACAAACGAATCTAGCACGTTACTAAACAAACGTATCTTAGCACGTTATTAAACGAACGTATCAATGACGTTACTTAACTATCATATCTAGCATGTTACTAAACAAACATATCTAGCATGTTACTATATAAACGTATCTAGCACGTTACTAAACAAATGTATCAAAGACGTCACTAAACATAGGTATCATGAAAATTACTAATCCAACGTATCTAGCAATTTACTAAAGAAACGTACCAAGTTACAAAATATTATATCTTGCACATTACCAAACAAATGTATCTAGCACGGAACTAAACTGAGGTTTCAACCATGTTACTAAACAAACGTTTCTAGCACGTTACTAAACAAACGTATCAAGCATGTTAACAAAATAACATATCTAGCATTTTACTAAACAATTGTATCTAGCACGTTACTAAAAATAATGTATCAATTACGTTACTAAATAAACGTATCTAGCACGTTACTAAACAAACATATCTAACACATTACTAAACAAACGTATCAAGCAAGTTACAAAACTAACATATCTAGCAAGTTACTAAACAAACGTATCTAGCGCGTTACTAAACAAACGTATCTAGCACATTAGTAAACAAGAATATCTAGTACTTTACTAAACAAACTTTTCTATCATGTTAGTAAACAAACGTATCTACCACATTACAAAAAAAAAGAAATATAGCACATTACTAAACAAATGTTTCTAACACGTTTCTAAATAAACGTATCACACACGTTACTAAACAAAGGTATGAAGTACGTTGCTTAACAAACGTTTCTAGCACGTTACTAAACAAACGTATCTAGCACGTTACTAAAGAAAGGTATCTAGCACGTTACTAAACAAAGGTATAAAGCACGTTACTAAACAAATGTATCTAGCATATTACTAAACAAACGTATCTAGCACGTTGCTAAAGTAACGTATCAAGCAAGTTACTAAACTAACATATCTAGCATGTTACTTAACAATTGTATCTAGCACTACTAAAAAAAGGTATCAAGCACGTTACTAAATAAACGTATCTAGCACGTTACTAAACAATCATATTTAGCACGTTACTAAACAAACGTATCAAGCCGGTTACCAAACTAACATATCTAGCATGTTACTAAACAAACATATCTAGCACGTTACTAAATAAACGTATCTAACGTTACTACGTTACAAGACAAATGTATCAAGCACGTTTCTAAACAAACATATCTAGCACGTTACTAAACAAACGTATCTAACACGTTCCTAAAGAAACGTAACCAAGTTACTAAACTAATATACCTTGCACATTACAAAACAAACGTATCTAGCACGTAACTAAACAAAACGTTTTAAGTACGTTACTAAACAAATGTATCAATACGTTACAAAAAAACGTATCTAGCACGTTACTAAACAAAGGTACAAGCATGTTACTAAACAAAGGTAACTAGCATATAACTAAATAAACTTATCTAGCACGTTACTTAAGATACGTATCAAACAAGTTACTAAACTAAAATATATAGCATATTACTAAAATAATGTATATATCACGTCACTTAACAAAGGTATCAAGCACGATACTAAATAAACGTATCTAGCACGTTACTAAACAAATGTATCAAGCACGTTACTAAAAAAACGTATCTAGCACATTACTAATCAAACGTATCAAGCAAGTTATAAAACTAATAATCTAGCATCTTACTAAACAAACCTATCTAACGCGTTTCTAAACAAACATATCTAGCACATTAGTAAACAAGCATATATTATACTTTACTAAACAAACTTTTCTATCATGATAGTAAACAAACGTATCTACCACGTTACAAAGCAAACGTATATAGCATGTTACTAAACAAATGTTTCTAACACGTTTCTAAACAAACGTATCAAACACGTTACTAAACAAAGGTATCAAGCACGTTACTAAATAAACGTATCTAACACGTCACTAAACAAACGTATCCAGCACGTTACTAAACAAAGGTATCAAGTATATTTATAACAAATGTAACTAGCACGTAACTAAACAAACGTATCTTTCACGTTACTAAAGAAACGTATCAAAAATTTACTAAACTAACATATCTAGCATATTACTAATAAAATGTACCAAGCACGTTACTAAACAAACCTATTCAGCACGTTACTTAACAATTGTATCTGACACGTTACTAAACAAAGGTATCAAGCACGTTGCTAAACAAACGTATACAGCACGTAACTAAACAAACGTATCTAACACGTAACTAAAGAATCGTAAGCAAGTTCATGAACTGATATATGTAGCACGTAACTAAACAAACGTATCAAGCAAGTTATAAAACTAACATATCTAGCATGTTACTAAACGAACGTATCAAGCAAGTTACTAAACAAACGTATCAAGCAAGTTGGAAAACTAACATTTCTAGCATGTTACTAAACAAACTTATCTAGCGCGTTATTAAACAAAGGTTTCAAACACGTTACTAAACAAATGTATCTAATACGTTACTAAACAAACGTATCTAATACGTTACTAAACAAACGTATCTAATACGTTACTGAACAATCGTATCAAGGATCGTATGCAAGTTCATAAACTGATATATCTAACATGATACTAAACAAAAGTATCTAGCGCGTTTCTATACAAACGTATCCAGCACGTTACTAAACCAACGTATCCAGCACGTCACTAAACAAACGTATCCAGCACGTAACTAAACAAACGTATCAAGCAAGTTACAAAACTAACATATCTAGCTTGTAACTAAACAAACGTATCTAGCGCGTTTCTAAAAAAACGTATCTAGCACATTTGTAAACAAGCATATCTAGTACTTTACTAGACTAACTTTTCTATCATGAGAGTAAACAAACGTATCTACCACGTTACAAAACAATTGTATACAGCACGTTACTAAACAAATGTTTCTAACACGTTTCTAAATAAACGTATCAAACACGTTACTAAACAAAGGTATCAAGTACGTTGCTAAACAAACGTTCCTAGCACGTTACTAAACAAATGTATCTAGCACGTTACTAAACAAAGGTATCAAGCACGTTTCTTAACAATCGTATGTAGCACGTTTCTAAAGAATCGTTAGCAAGTTCCTAAAATAATATATCTAGCAGGATACTAAACAATAGTAGATAGCACGTTACTAAACATAGGTTTCAAGCACGTTACTAACAAACGTTTCTAGCACGTTACTAAACAAATGTATCTAGAACGTTACTAAACAAACGTATTAAGAATATTACCAAACTAACATATCTAGTATGTTACTAAACAAAAGTATCTAGCATGTTACTAAACATACATACTAGCAAGTTACTAAACAAATAGTACTAATCAAATGTATCAAGTACGTTACTAAACAAACGAATCTAACATATATCTAAACAAACGTATATAAAACGTTACTTATCAAATGTATCTAGCACTTAAATTAACAAACGTATCAAACACGTTACTAAACAATGGTATCAAGCACATAACTAAATAAACGTATCTAACACTTCACTAATCAAACGTATCCTTCACGTTACTTTACATAGGTATCAAGTATTTTGCTATACAAATGTAACTAGCACATAACTAAACAAACGTATCTAGAACGTTACTAAAGAAACGTATCAAAAATTTACTAATCTAACATATCTAGCATATTACTAAACAAATGTATCTAGCACGTCACTATACAAAGGTATCAAGCACGATACTAAATAAACGTATCTAGCATGTAACTAAACAAATGTATCAAGCACGTTACAAAAAAAAAAGTATCTAGCACGTTACTAAACAAATGTATCAAGCAAGTTACAAAACTAACATATCTAGCATGTTACTAAACAAATGTATCTAGCGCGTTTCTAAACAAACGTATCTAGCACATTTGTAAACAAGCATATCTAGTACTTTACTAAACAAACTTTTCTATCAAGTTAGTAAATAAACGTATCTACCATGTTACAAAACAAACGTATATAGCACGTTACTAAACAAATGTTTCAAACACGTTTCTAAACAAACGTATCAAACACGTTACTAAACAAAGGTATCAAGTACGTTGCTAAACAAACGTTTCTAGCACGTTACTAAACAAACGTTTCTATCTCGTTAATTAACAAAGGTAACTAGCTTGTTCCTAAACTACCATAACTAGCACATTACTAATCGCACGGATCAAGCACGTTACTAAACAAACGTATCAAGCATGTTACTAAACAACCGTATCTAGCACGTTACTAAACAAACGTATCAAACAAGTTACAAAACTAACATATCTAGCATTTTACTTAACAATTGTATCTAGCACGTTACTAAAGAAAGGTATCTAGCACGTTACTAAACAAATGTATAAAGCACGTTACTAAACAAATGTATCTAGCATATTACTAAACAAATGTATTAAGCACGTTGCTAAAGTAACGTATCAAGCAAGTTACTAAACTAACATATCTAGCATGTTACTAAACAATTGTATATAGCACTACTAAAAAAAAGGTATCTAGCACGTTACTAAATAAACGTATCTAGCACGTTACTAAACAATCATATCTATCACGTTACTAAACAAACGTATCAAGCCTGTTACCAAACTAACATATCTAGCATGTTGCTTAACAGACAAATCGAGCAAGATACTAAACAAACGTTTCTATCACGTTACTAAACAAATGTATCTAGTTCGATACTAAACAATCTTATCTAGTACGGTACTAAACGAACGTCTCAATGACGTTTCTAAACAAACATGTATAGCATGTTACTAAATAAATGTATCTAGCACGTTACTAAATGAGGTATCAAGCATGTTACTAAAAAAAATTTCTAGCACGATACTAAACAAACGTATCTAGCACGTAACAAAACAAACGTATCGAGCATGTTACCAAACTAACATATCTAGCATGTTACTAAACAAACATATCTAGCATGTTACTAAATAAACGTATCTAACGTTACTACGTTACTAAATAAATGTATCAAGCACGTTTCCAAACAAACATATCTAGCACGTTACTAAACAAACGTATCTAACACGTTTCTAAAGAAACGTAACCAAGTTACTAAACTAATATACCTTGCACATTACAAAACAAACGTATCTAGCACGTTACTAAACATAGGTATTAAGCACATTACTAAACAAACGTTTCTAGCATATAACTAAACAAACGTATCTAGCATGTTACCAAACAAACATATAAAGAAAGTTACTAAACAAACGTATCAAGCAAGTTGGAAAACTAACATATCTAGCATGTTACTAAACAAACGTATCTAGCGCGTTACTAAACAAAGGTTTCAAGCACGTTACTAAACAAACGTATCTAATACGTTACTAAACAAACGTATCTAATACGTTACAAATCAAACGTATCAAGAACGTAACTAAAGAATCGTAAGCAAGTTCATAAACTGATATATCTAGCATGATACTAAACAAACGTATCTAGCGCGTTAGTATACAAACGTATCCAGCACGTTACTAAACAAACGTATCCAGCACGTCACTAAACAAACGTATCCAGCACGTAACTAAACAAACGTATCTATCCCGTTACTAAAGAATCGTAAGCAAGATCCATAACTGATAAATGTAGCAGGATACTAAACAAACGTTTCTAGCACGTTACTAAACTAACATATCAAGCGTGCTACTAAACAAACGTTTCTAGAGCTTTACTAAACAAACATATCTAGCACATTAGTAAACAAGCATATCTAGTACTTTACTGAACAAACGAATACAGCACGTTACTAAACAAAGGTATCAAGCACGTTACTTAACTAACATATTTAGCATATACATAGGGTTGTCATACATAACAATGCTTGGATGGTTGTCATATATAACCGTGCTTGCTAGGTTGTCATATATAACAGTGCCTGAATAGATGTCAGATATAACATTGGCTGGATGGTTGTCATATATAACAGTACCTGAATGGTTGACAATTATATACGGGCTGGATGGTTATAATCTATAACATTGTCTGGATGGTTGTCTTGTAAATCAATGCCTGAATAGTTGTCATATATAACAATGCCTGGATAATTGTCATATATAACAATGCCTGGATGGATGTCATATATAACATTGCCTGAATGGTTTTCAAATAAACAATGCCTGGGTGTTCTCATATATAAAAATGCCTGGATTGTTGTCATGTATAACAATGCCTGGTTGGTTGTTATGTATAACCTTGCCTGAACGGTTGTCAAATCTAACAATGCCAAGATAGTTCTCATATATAACAGTGCCTGGATGGTCGTCATATATAAAAATGCCTGAATAGTTGACACATATATCAGTGGCTTGATGGATATTATATATAACAGTGCCTGAATGGTTGACATATATATATACGGGTTTGATGGTTGTAATCTGTAACAATGTCAGGGTGGTTGTCATGTATATCAATGCCTGCATGGTTGTCATTTATAACAATGCCTGGATGGTTGTCATATATAACAGTGCCCGAATGGTTGTTATATATAACATTGCCTGGATGGTTGTCATATATAACCTTGGCTGAATAGTTTTCATATATAACAATTCCTGGATGGTTGTCAGATATAGCAGTGCCAAGATTGTTGTCATTTTTAACAATTCCTTGATGGTTGTCATATAGAAATGCCTAGATTGTTGCCATATATATTTGTGCCTGGATGGTTGTCATATATACCAATGACTAGATGGTTGTCATATATAACAATGCTTGGATGTATGTCATATATAACAATACCTGGATGGGTGTCATATATACCAATGCCTGAATTGTTGTCATATATAGCAGTGTCTGGATGGTTGTAATATATAATAGTGCCTGGATGGTTGTCATTTATAAAAAAGCCAGGAGGGTTGTCATACATAACAATGCCTGGATAATTGTCATATATAACAATGCCTGAATGGTTGTCATATATAACAGTGCCTAGATGATTTTCAAATAAAACAATAACTGGATTGTTCCTCATATATAACATTGCTTGGATTGTTGTCATATATAACAATGCCTGGATGGTTGTTATATATAACCTGGCCTGAATGGTTGTCATATATAACAATGCCTGGTTAGTTATCATATATAACAGTGCCTGAATTATTGTTATATATAACATTGCCTGGATGGTTGTCATATATAACAATGCCTGGAAGGATGTCACATATAACAAGGGTTAGTTGGTCGTCATATATAACAGTGCCTGGATGGTCGTCATATATAATAATGCTTGGATAGTTGTCAGATATAACAGTGGCTGGATTGTTGTCATATATAAAAGTGCCTGAATGGTTGACATATATATACGAGCTGGATGGTTTTAATCTATAACATTGTTTGGGTGGTTGTCATGTATATCAATGCCTGAATGGTTGTCATATATAACAATGCCTTGATGGTTGTCATATATAATAATGTTTGGAAGGTTGTTCATTTAACAATGCCTAGAAGGTTGTCATATATAACTATGTTTGGATGGTTGTCATTTATAGCAGTGCCTGGATGGTTGTCAAATATAACAGTGCCTTGATCGTTGTCATATATAACAATGTCTAGATGGTTGTAAGATATAACAGTGCATGGATTGTTGTCATATTCAACAATACCTTGATGGTTGTCATATATAATAATGTTTGGAAGGTTGTTCATTTAATTCAGTGCCTGTATGGATGTCATACGAAACAATGCCTGGATGGTTGTCATATATATCAATGCCTGGATTTTGTTCATATATATATATTTGCCTGGATTGTTTTCATATTTTTAACAAAGCCTGGATGGTTATCATATATAACAATGTCTGGAAAATTGTAATATATATATAAATGCCTGGATGATTATCATATATAAAATTGCCTGGATGGATGTCATATATAACAATGCTTTGATGGTTGTCATATATAACAATGTTTGGTTGGTTGTCATATTATAACGTGCCTTGATGGTTGTCATATATATATCAATCCCTGGATTTTTGTCATATATAACAATGCCTGGAGGGTTTATATATATAACCTTACCTGAATGGTTGTCATATATAACAATTCCTGGTTGTTGTCAGATATAACAGTGCCAGGATTGTGTTCATATATATCAATTCCTTGATAGTTGTCATATAGAACAATGCCTAGATTGTTGTCATATGTAACAGTGCCTGGACGGTTCTCATATATACAAATGGCTGGATGGTTGTCATATTATACAATGCCTGGACGGTTGTCATATATAACAATGCCTGTATGGTGTTCATATATACCAATGCCTGGATGTTTCTCATATATAACAGTGCCTGGATCGTGTTCATATATAACAATGTTAGGATGGTTGTCACTACATTGCCTGGATGTTTTCCATATATAACAATGCCTGGATGGTTGTCATATATAACAGTGCCTGGATGGTTGTTATATATAACCTTGCCTGAATAAGTCTCATTTACAACATTTCCTGGATGGCTGTCAGATATAACAGTGCCAGGATGGTTGTCATATATAACAATTCCTTTATGGTTGTATATATAACAATGCCTAGAAGGTTGTCATAAGTAACTGTGTCTAGATAGCTGTCATATATAACAGTGCCTGGATGGTTGTTATAATTAACTATGTTTGGATGGTTGTCATATATAACAGTGCCTGAATGGTTGACATGTAAAAATATACGGGCAGGATGGTTGTAATCTTTAACATTGTCTGGATGGTTGTCATGTATATCAGTGCCTGAATGGTTGTCATATATAACAATGCCTAGATAATTGTCATATATAACAATGCCTGGATGGTTGTCATATAAAACAGTGCCTGGATGGTTGTTACATATAACCTTGCCTGAATGGTTGTTATATTTAACAATGCCTGGATGGTTTTCATATATAATAGTGTCTGAAGTATTGTAATATATATCATTGCCTTGATGTTTGACATATATAAAAATGCCTGGATGGATGTCACATATAACAAGGGTTAGTTGGTCGACATATATAACAGTGCCTGGATGGTTTTCATATATAATAATGGCAGGATGGATGTCATGTATATCAATGCCTGAATGTTTGTTATATATAACAATGCCTGGATAATTGTTATATTATACAATGCCTGGATTTTTGTCATATATAACAGTGCCTGAATGGTTGTCAAATATTACAATGCCTGGATTGTTCTCATATATAACAATTCCTGGATTGTTGTCATATATAACAATGCCTGGATGTTTGTTATATATAACCTTGCCTGATTGGTTGTCATATATATCAATGCCTGGATGGTTGTCATATATAACTTTGCCTGAAGGGTTGTTATATATAACATTGCCTAGATGTTTGACATATATAACAATTTCTGGATGGATGTCACATATAACAATGTATAGTTTGTCGTCATATATAACAGTGCCTCGATGGTTGTCATATATAATAATGCCTGGATGGTTGTCATATATAACAGTGCCTTGATTGTTGTCATATATAACAGTGGTTGTATGGTTGTCATATATAACAATGCCACAATACCTGGATGGTTGTCATATATAACAGTGCCTGGATGGGTGTCATATATAACAATGCCTGGATGGTTGTCATATATAACAATGCCTGGATGGTTGTCATATATATCAATGCCTGGATGGTTGTCGTATATAACAGTGCCTGGATGGTGTTTATGTCTAACATTGCCTAGATGGTTGTCATATATAACAAAGTTTGGAAGGTTGTTATATAATATAGTGCTGGATAGTTGTCATATATAACAATGCCTGGATGGTTGTCATATATAACAGTTCCTGGATGGTTGTCACATAAAAATGCCTGTAAGGTTGTCATATATAACAATGGTTGGATGGTTGTTATATATAACCTTGCCTGAATGGTTGTCATATATAACAATTCTTGGATGGTTGTCAGTTATAATAGTGCTTTGATGGTTGTTGTATTTATCAATGCCATGATGGTTGTCATATATAACATTTCTAGAATGGTTTTCATATATAACAATGTTTGGATGGTTGTCATATATAACAGTGCCTTGATGGTTGTCATATATTACAATGCCTGTTTGGTTGTCATATAAAACAAAACCTGGATAGTTGTCATATATAACAGTGCCTGGATGGTTGTCATATATAACAATGTTTGGTTGGTTGTCATATATATAAATGCCTGTAAGGTTGTCATATATAACAATGCCCGGATATTTGTCATATGCAACAATGCCTGGATGGCTGTCATATGTAACAGTGCCTGGATGGTTGCCATATATAAAAATCCCTTAATGTTTGTAATATATAACAATGCCTGGATGGTTGTCATATATAAACTTTCCTGAATGGTTGTCATATATAACAATGCCTTGATGGTTGTCAGATATATCAGTGCCTGGATGGTTGTCATGTATAACAATGCCTGCATGGTTTTATATATATAACAATTCATAGATGGTTGTCAGATATAACAGTGCCTGGATGGTATTCATATATAACAATGCCTGGATGGTTGTCATATATAACATTTCCCGGATGGTTGTAATATATAAAAATGTGCCTGAATGGTTGTCATATATACTAATGCCTTGATGGTTGTCATATATAACAATGCCTGGATGGTTGTCATATATAACCTTGCCTGAATTGTTGTCATATATAACTATGTTTGGATGGTTGTCATATTTAACAGTGCCTGGATGGTTGTCATATATAACAATGCCTGTATGGTGTTCATATATATCAATGCCTGGATGATTCTCATATATAACAGTACCTGGATCGTTGTCATATATAACAATGTTTGGATGGTTGTCATATATAACAATGCCCGGATGGTTGTCATATATAAAAATGTGCCTGGATGGTTTTCATTTAAAACAATTCCTTGATAGTTGTCATATATAACAATGTTTGGATGCTTGTCATATTATACAATGCCTGGATGATTGTCATATGTAACAATGCCTGGATGGTTGTCATATATAACAGTACCTGGAGGGTTGTCATATAAAAAAATGCCTGAATGGTTGTCATATATAACATTGCCGGGATGGTTGTTGTATATAACCTTGCCTGTATATTTGTCATATATAACAATTCCTTTATGGTTGTCATATATAACAATGCCTAGATGATTGTCATATATAACTGTGTCTGGATGGCTGTCATAATTAACAGTGCCTGGATGGTTGTCATATATAACTATGTTTGGATGGTTGTCATATTTAACAGTGCCTGAATGGTTGACATATATATACGGGCAGGATGGTTGTAATCTATAACATTGCCTGAATGGTTTTCATATATAACAATGCCTGGATAATTGTCATAAATAACAATGGCTGGATTGTTGTCATATATAACAGTGCCTGCATGGTTGTAAAATATAACATAGCCTGGATTGTTCTCATATATAACAATTCCTGGATGGTTGTCATATTAATCAATGCCTGGATGTTTTTCATATATAACCTTGCCTGATTGGTTGTCATATATAACAATGCCTGGATGGTTGTCATATATAACAGTGCCTGAAGGGTTGTTATATATAACATTGCCTGGATGTTTGACATATATAACAATGCCTGGATGGATGTCACATATAACAAGGGTTAGTTGGACTTCATATATAACAGTGCCTGGATGGTTGTCATATATTATAATGCCTGGATGGTTCTCACATGTAACAGTGCCTTGATTGTTGTCATACATAACAGTGCCTGTATGGTTGTCATATATAACAACGCGACAATACTTGGACGGTTGTCATATATAACAGTGCCTGGATGGGTGTCATATATAACAATGCCTGGATGGTTGTCATATATAACAATTCCGAGATGGTTGTCATATATAACTTTGCCTGGATGGTTGTCATATATATAGCAGTGCCTGGATGGTTGTCATGTATAACAATACCTGGATGGTTGTCATATATAACAGTGCCTGTATGGATGTCATATATAACTATGCCTGGATGGTTGTCATATATGACTATGCCTGGATGGTTATCATATATAACAATGCCTGGATGGTTGTCATATATAACAATGCCTGGATGGTTGTCATATGTAACAATGCCTGGATGGTTGTCATATGTAACAATGTCTGGATGGTTGTCATATAAAACAGTGCTTGGATGCTGTTCATATATAACAATGCCTAGATTGTTGTCATACATGACAATGTTTGGAAGGTTGTCATATATAACAATACCTCGATGGTTGTTTTATAAAACAATGCCTGTATGGTTGTCATATATAACAGTGCCTGTATGGTTGTCATATATAACAATGTTTGGATGGTTGTCATATATAACAGTGCCTGGATGGTTGTCATATATAACAATGCCTGGATGGTTGTTATATATAACCTTGCCAGAATGGTTGTCATCAGTGGCGATGCGTGACGTAATTTGAATGGCAATCTACTAATCATATTTGCGACTACCAGGATTATAGCGCTTAAAAAGGGAAAGAAATGGGGCAGCTTAAAACGGAGAGAGATAATAAAATTGACTATAGCATATTCCCTGGCAACAAGCATGGCAGCCAGTTTAACAACTGACGTAACGGAAATCGTAACGGCTTGTATCGCGGCAAAGATTCATTATCAGAATGTTTGAAGGCAATATGACGGGATACCTGATACCTTAAGATAAAACCAAGGAGCCAGCCAGAGAGTGGGTCATATTTTCACGTTACTATCTACAGAAAGCCGCGTTAGCGGTGGCGTGATTTAAGGGAAAGGGGAAAATCTCCCCTGGATTTAGAAGGATACGTGTATAAATTTTATTTTATAATTTGTTACTTACATAATACTAACGTGAACATATAAAACCGAAGTTTCTAATTTATACATGCCTAATTAATAAAAAAGATGCAACAATGTCACTGTAAAAAAATCATGACCCCCCCAAGAAAAACCAGAAATGACGCTCCTGCGCGTTGGGAAATCACGGCTGGTGATGTGGCCGTGTTCGAGGCCTTTGACTGTAAAGTTACGGCATGCGCATTATTATAAAAATCACTCTCATAAAGCCTTTGTTTAATATCCTGCCATCAAAACTGTTGAACGATTTTGTATTTTTCCATAGAAAAGTTTTGGAAGCCCAGTTGCCAGTAAAGCCTTAGTAATACTAACTTTGCAAAATTGAATAATTTTCAGAGTTAGTTTTAGTGTTACTAAGGCTTCTTTTAGCAACTGGGTTTCCAAAATGTTTTATTGTAAAAGTAGCCTACTAAAAAATTACAGTCAACAATCGATCTCACAAGGATAGTTCAGATCTGGTTATGATAACTGAGCACAAAACACCATTGTCGAAATTAATTATGCTACATTTACAAAAATTTCGAGTGAAGAGAAATTTAAAATAAGATTACAAACATGTTGACTTACGAAAATTTCAGGTGTTTGTCTACCTTCTCTGATGAGGTCACAGCTTTGTAGAATAGTAAAAACACTGCTGGAAAGAGGTTTAGCATGTAATCCACACACACAACACTTGCATCCACGTTTCCGTTTCATTCATTTTATGTATCTCGGATTTTCGTTTCACAAGACCATTTTTAATTCCTAGTTTGGATAGTGCAGCTAATAATGGTAAATTTCAACCCACAATAACCAAATTAAATAAAATACGATAATAGTCACTTGGCAGTATTACCGTGCAGTGCGGGAACTTTGCTAACATATTGGATTCGTAACTTGTAAAACCAACTGCCAGTGACCAGTGTTGCCAACTGAAGTTTACAGGAAACCACTAAAGGCATTGGAATATCACAAGAGATCTATCTTATCAATAGAAAACAAAATTTCCAATTTACCAGTACCCGTTTAAACAGTCTTCGACTTCCTGTTTATCCACGTATAAGTTACAAAACTTGACCGGTAATACATTATCTGAAATCACAGTTACTCGTAACAAAATCACTAAAGTGGCAGTTCTGCTAGGTTCGGCTATATTCGGATCACTTCGGTGAAAAAGCACTGCAATCGTAGCTTCTAAAACAGCGTCCCGTAGCCAATCCTCTACCGTGTTCCTTCCGCCCGGCCACCCCTCCATCCCCTTCATTTATCCCGAATACTATCGCGGTAACTCTATCCTCTGGAAGCGTTATTGGAAGCGATTTTAAACAGCTTGCTTTTGTTGTTTACGAGTTCTTATCTCCCGATTGACAGTGTTGTAACCCGAGTGGAATTCGTAAACGATATACCTATCTGAACGATTCATAGTTAGCTTCATATTGTAGTGACAAGGTTGTAAGTAAATATTTATTATAGCCAGAGCATTATCAGGAAGCTGCCTGGGCAAGCACTGCTTGCCTTGCTTGCCCTGACGAGACGCCACTGGTTGTCATATATATATAACAATTCCTGGATGGTTGTCAGATATATAAGTGCCTGGATTGTTGTCATATATAACAATGCCTGGATGGTTGTCATATATAACAATGCCTAGATGGTTGTCATATGTATCATTGTCTGGATGGTTGTCATATATAACAGTGCCTGGATGGTTGTCATATTAAACAATGTTTGAATGTTTGACATATATAACAGTGCCTTGATGGTTGTCATATATAACAATGCATGGATGGTTGTCATATAAAACAATGCCTGTATGGTTGTCATATATAACAGTGCCTGGATGGTTGTCATATATAACAATGTTTGGATGGTTGTCATATATAACAGTGCCTGGATGGTTGTCATATATAACAGTGCCTGGATGGTTGTCATATATAACAATTCCTGGATGGTTGTCATAAATAACAATTCCTGGATGGTTGTCAGATATAACAGTGCCTTGATGGTTGTCATAAATAACAATGCCTGGATGGTTGTCATATATAACAATTCCTGGATGGTTGTCAGATATATTAGTGCCTGGAAGGTTATCATATATAACAATGCCCGGATGGTTGTCATATATAAAAGTGCCTGGATGGTTGTCAAATATAACAATGCCTTGATGGTTGTCATATATAACAATGTTTGGATGGTTGTCATATTATACAATTCCTGGATGGTTGTCATATATAACAATGCCTGGATATTTGTCATATATATTCTTTCCTGACTGGTTGTCATATATAACAATGCCTGGATGGTTGTCAGATATAACAGTGCCTTGATGGTTGTCATATATAAAAATGCCTGGATGGTTGTCATGTATAACAATTCCTGGATGGTTGTCAGATATATTAGTGCCTGGAAGGTTATCATATATAACAATGCCCGGATGGTTGTCATATATAACAATGCCTGGATGGTTGTCATATGTAACAATGCCTGGATGGTTGTCATATGTAACAGTGCCTAGATGGTTGCCATATATAAAAATGCCTGGATGTTTGTCATACATAACAATGCCTGGATGGTTGTCATATATAACCTTTCCTGAATGGTTGTCATATATAACAATGCCTGGATGGTTGTCAGATATAACAGTGCCTGGATGGTTGTTATATATAACCTTGCCTGTATAGTTGTCAGATACAACAATTCCTGGATGGTTGTCAGTTATAACCGTGCCAGGATGGTTGTCATATATAACAATTCCTTTATGGTTGTCATATATAACAATGCCTAGATGGTTGTCATATATAACTGTGCCTGGTTAGCTGTCTTATTAAACAGTGCCTGGATGGTTGTCATATATAACTATGTTTGGATGGTTGTCATATATAACAGTGCCTGAATGGTTGACATCAATATACGGGCAGAATGGTTGTAATCTATCAAATTGCCTGAATGGTTGTCATATATAACAATGCCTGGATAATTGTCATATATAACAATGGCTGGATGGTTGTCATATATAACAGAGCCTGCATGGTTGTCAAATATAACAATGCCTGGATTGTTCTCATATATAACAATTTCTGGATGGTTGTCATATATAACAATGCCTGGATGTTTGTTATATATAACCTTGCCTGATTGGTTGTCATATATAACAATGCCTGGATGGTTGTCATATATAACAGTGCCTGAAGGGTTTTTATATATACCATTGCCTGGATGTTTGACATATATAACAATGCCTGGATGGATGTCACATATAACAAGGGTTAGTGGGTCGTCATATATAACAGTGCCTGGATGGTTGTCATATATTAGAATGCCTGGATGGTTGTCATATATAACAGTGTTTTGATTGTTGTCATATATAACAGTGCCTGTATAGTTGTCATATATAATGTAATATGTCGAAAACCACGGCATATTACTGTTTAAGGCACGAAACATTTGAACAGTTAGGTAATGGGATATTATATTTTAATTGATTTAATTAATATAGTTCTACATGTCCTATAAGTGTTAACTAGGTTCAAATAGGGTTTTAAATTGTGATTTTAAAGTTTAATGGTTATTTTATGTTATGTATGTTTAGGACCAAATGAAGAATTATTTATGTTGTATTCAGAATTAGCAACCATCAAGGCGATTTATATCGATTTAATCATGTGTATTCTCTTAGTATCGTTCCGGGACTTGTGTGCTCGGGTGTAACAAGGGAAGAGGAGTTCGAATAGTGATGGCGGTGGAAGAAGACTGAAAAATCCTACCGTACTGCAGGACTGGCAGCGGAATTCCCGTGATGTTCCGGATGGACCGCGCCCGACGACGTGGAATTAA
>PNEQ01027281.1:0-14969 GCA_003012365.1 Medauroidea extradentata
CCCCCCCCCCCCGGATAACACGGACAAATCTTAACTCGGACAGCTTCTCCCCCCTTTTAGTCCGAGTTATCGAGGGTTCACTGTATTTGCTGTTTCCACATGTCAAATATTTATATACAACCTATAATTAAAATGTCATTCTTTATACTATTTGTTTATTTGTTTTTACTCATACATATGTTTACATCTTATACTTCAAAACTTGCTTTCTGAGTGAACGAGAAAAAAATAAAATCGTTAAAGCAATTTGTGCTACGTAAGTCTTAACTTACCACACGACACCCTTGTCATATGCAGTTATAAAGTTACCATTTTACCCTACGATAGCAGTATTGAATAACATAAATGGGATCACTAATTATCTGTCAGTGATTGTCAGCAGTAACAGAACAGTATCTGTGATCTGTGAATATTTCGCCTGTGTTATTTCCAATTAGACATGTTAAACCTGTAAATAAAAGAAAACGCAAACTTGAATACAAATTTGACCTGCAAATGTAGTTTTGCAATCCGTTTAAATGCTTACTTATGTACAATGCAATTTCAGAGAATCGTTAGAAAAATTTGTTTCGAAAAAAAAAATCAGTTATATTTTAGTGACTACTATTTTTCTGTTGGCTAATTTCAATGGTTGCACAATAAAGTTGAGAAATATATTATAATGTAACATCACAATGTGTGACCTTTTCAGAGGACTTGTATTTTGAATTTGATGATGTATATGTTACTGGTATTTTGTCTGCCTAAATTCCAGAGAATTAAGTGGTTACAGTATTCCTAGCCTCGCACAGGCCGCTACACAGGAGTGCGCGTAAATGCGTAACAATGCCTTATAGGTCTAGTCTGCAGAATAGAAACAGTAGTTGACGTTAATGAGATTACTGAATCAGTAAACTCAGCAGTATCGAAATACGGAAATTTAACCTCGACTTAGGCTTACATTTACGAAATTACATAGGCCAACCACCAATAAATACAATTCAGTGTATATTTAGTAATGCCATTAAACAACCAGGTAAATATAATTACATTTAAAATTTAAATTACCTAGATTGGTGGTAACGAAATGGATGGCGACTAAGACTTTCGAGAAATACATCTGTGAAGGATATGTAGCTCGCATATCCTGCAATGAACTACAATTTTTGGCCATTTTCTTTTTATGTTTTAAGTTACATTGACAGGTTTTGCTTTGTGCAAATTTATTTAGTTTTTGTTATTTAAATTATTGTAATAAAGTTCAACCATGACGTAATTTTTTACCATCAAGGTTCAATTATGCAAAAATTACAAAATATAGAGAGTTATCATTTACAATATCTTGGTTGGAGTGTATGACAAACTCCGCCATTTGCAATGACATTGGCATACACTAACATTAAACATAATCTGAATTGGTTCAGTGCAGTAATATAGCCATTATTATTTTGTACACTGAAAAAAGTGTATATTTGTAGGAAACATACTTTTGTTAAAATAGGGGCAACAAAAACAGTTTGGGTGTCGGTACTACTCTGGACACTTCCTTAAACAATCTGTTTTGTAGAGGAAACAAAGAACCTCGTTGCTTTTAAAAACCAGAAAGTAACTGCTACAAAACAAATTATTGGAGGAACTGTCCCGAGTAGTACCAACAACCAAACTGTTTTGTTGTCCCTATTTTAACACAAGTATGGTACCTGCAACTATACACTTTTTTTCAGTGTACCTGTTTTCATTTGAATGATCTCAAAGAATAAAAGAAAACTTACGGAAATATAAATGTTCGTTAATTTTATTCAAAGAAACGGCATTTAACCAAAGAAGCACTACGATTTGTAGCCGCAAAGTCTACGTTGAAGCATTTGACTGACACAACAAGTAAAATCACGAAAACTCAATCTGAAGCATGATACAACGCAAAGTTGTTTTTTTAGAGAAATATAACGTTCTAGTGCATTACGGGTCATTACGTGAAATAAATTTACTATCGCCTGAATGTTTTTCCTTGTAGAAAGGCTACATTGAAAACAGATTCCCTTGATGTTATAATCATTCCCTGAGCAATTAAGTCAGATATTAGAAGAAAGTTCCAGAAGCAATAACTTGACGTCTATATTCAACAAACTTTATATTTTTTAAATAATACTTGTATTTGTATCGAAAGTGTGGGGTTTGTTCTTGAGCTGTTTTTCCACCGAGGTGGCAAAGGCGGCCAGGAGGGGTGACGGTACAGTTGTAAAGTGATGATGTTGTGGTTGGGTCCTTGACCATTAATAGAGGTGGGGCAGGAACGGCAAAGAAAGGTTCTCAGCAGGGTGGTGGTGTGTGGTAGGGCAACAACCCCGGCTGGGCTCTTTTCTTATAGCTCTGCTCGCAAGTTTTGTGGTTCCTTGTGAGTGAGATATTTTGGTCAGCACTTAACACTGAGGACTTCAGCGCTGGTGAGGGGTGACATGAGGTGAGTGTGGAGAAGCCGGAATGAAAATGTGTGTGTAGGAAAGAGGGTGAGAATGATAATGATTACGAAAGTAATTTCTGTGCCGTATCAGGCGGATAATTTAGATAAATCTCACGGAAAATGAGGAATTCTAAGGTGACTGGTACCGATCACTCTTAACACACAGATGGGGACGGACAGTTAGTTCTATGGCCTTTCATTTATTTCAAACAATTGCAAATAACTAAAATATTTTTTAACCAAAGACTGTAAAAAAATTTGAATCTGTGTGCAGTCACGCAATACGCAATTTTGCCAGAGCATTTTTTTTTTACAATAATGTACCGTTTGCTAGCAAAGAATTTTTTTGCTTCATTTGGGCTCATTTTGACAACAAAATATGTGATACTTCAGGAGCAAAAAACAAATAATCCGTTTGGTGTATTGCAACAGAAAAATTCTGATACAAACGGTGATACTGTAAGAATTAATTTTTGATATACGTGTTAATTTGCATTAAAAAATATTTTTGAAACTACTGCAAAACTAAAGAGCGAGGCCTTAATTATAATGCATAAGGAGAACTAATACATCAATGTTATCTAATACAATTGATATTGCTTTAGGGATCTCTTTTGAATCTGGTATCATTGTGTCGGTTTCTTCATCTGCCGAGTACAGATACTCCATACTGTGGATGACACTGACAACTGATAATTGAAAAGGTATGTTGTCGAAACTAGTGATGAAAATGTATTTATTTCACGTCTGTGTACTGCTTTGCTACTATCGAGATCGTCACAAATGGGTCTTATCAACTGTTTTTTGTTTTAAATAACTGTCAATACAACTTTGGATGGTGAGGGAAAGTGGTGGATGTACTGTGAGTTTAAACATTCGACTAGCAGATAAAGATCTTGTTCCTGTGGTTGTTGATTTTGTACAGTAGTCACAGTACCGATACCGACACAGCTTAGTTACACCTCACTACTCTCCAGCTCGCATTTAAGTATGTGCAGGAGATGGGAAAAACGTTTGGTGGCTGTCCTTTTGTTTGAATAGAGAAAAGTAAAAGAAATCATACCGTCAATGATTAATTATATCCCGTGTGGATACTGTTCTAGTAGACACACTTGCATTATATTTCTATGCCCTTATTTTGCTGTAGATCATTGCGTTTCTGCCACCTTAGTAAACACTTATGTTGGGAAAAGTGAAAACTCATTATCAAGTGCTCGGATGATATTTAAACTACACTGTAAAATTTATCTGTAAATTTAGCACAGCGATGCAATGGAGTATCAAGAATGTTGGTATGGTAAAATTGTTTCCGTACATTAAAGGTAGCGTTTCCGTTCATTTTTAGCAAGCAGTCAACTGTATACTAATGTTACCAGATGTGTATAGTAACATAGCTGATTATTTCCTCTATCTACAACCTGAAGTGTGCCGTACTGTGTATTGCCTGAAAACTTCCAAAACTATTTGGCAAGTTTTTACAATGTACGAAAACTGACCTGATTACCAATATGTGTGAATACGCTATGTTAGGGTCTAGTGTTCCCGTTGCATTTTACATGTTCATTTTTGTGATGATTATGTGGAAATCTTCAGGCCAAATTTTTCCATATTTATCAAAAAATTCCAAGTAGTTGACAACATTAACCTCTGTTTGGGCAACTTTTCTACTTACTAAGCATGTTGGGTGGAATTAAGAGGGTCGATGTTACGTTCTAGTTTCTGTCAAATTCTTTCTCAAACAGCTTTATCACTCAAAATTTTAAAATATACTCCTGCTTTGTGTGACGCCTAAATTATGTCCTTAGTAACTTCAGACATATGTACCTAGGAATTTTCTTACTAACATGACATATGAATAGGAGCCTAGATTCTCAGTGTTTAGGTTTTCTGGAAATCCCAATGATATTTGCTTAACTATGACCATAATTCATTAAAGTAGACTTGATGTACATGTTACTCCTAATTCTAGCACATACACTTGGGTAGTGTATCATTATGTGCTGACTTTCGTAATGTATTTTAAAAATAACAATCCGGATTAACTGCGAGATAAAACCAACGCATATTACATCAGTTTGCTCACTACTCTAGGCTCAATTACTTCGGCCACTGTGCCTATCATTTACTCCTTTGTGATAAAGTAATTACAAGTAACTCGTAGCTTTTTCATGATAAATATATTTATACAAATTTCTGTGGCCACAGAACGCGTGCGGTTGACTATGCTATGCGAGGTCGGATCTACCAATCCGCTTGAGAGTTTTTGGCATTTAACTTCATGAGTTAATCTTCCGTGTAAACTGACCAGATAAAGTAGTTTAATTCAAATGTAAAATGGCGAAATCGACAGACTACGTTCCTTTAGCAGAATAAGTGTTCGTTTTAGAAAAATAACTTGTCATTTCTATACTTACATAAATTAACAATGTTAAATACGGTCATGGGATTGCTTCTACTGTACACCTACTAATTCAGTTTCGACTATAAAAGGTTACTGAAACTCAACGATAATATCCACCATTGAATATTTTAATGCGTTCTGCAGATGCCGCGTAGTTAGCGACAGAATTTATAATGTGTTTGTGTCGCGTCAATGGTTCACAAACGCAGAAAGAGGGATTCGTAGAATTTTCGATGAAAAGTCGTGTCTTGCATCTGTGGGCGAACCTGCATTACCTGACGGTTATAATGCACTTGCTAGAATACAGACGACTCTTTATGTAAGAATTATGTAAGGTGAATTGAATCCTTCGCAAGGTTTCAGAAGCATATCCGTTGGTAACACATGATTTAATTTATAGCATTACTTGTTTTCATTGGAGAGTTAAATAAACATAAATAGCCATTTTAATCTTGGAGCATATTAGTTTTGTGAACAAACATGCATTTTCAAATTTCTTAAATAAATATGTTACTTAGGGAGCAAGTTTTGGTAGGTGAATATTAAAATGAAAGTACATTGGATAAACGTTTTAAATTAAAAATAGACAAAATAAGATTTCGTTTAAGAAGTCAGTGCCCAGCTATTCCAAAATCTTACATTATTAACGGTGTATATTTCAAGTCCAGTTACTTGTCAGCATAATAGTTATGTTGTGAAAAGTTCAGTTAACTGTAATAATTGTTATTTAATTATGGATAATAATGTCTCGTTAAAAAAATTTGAATAATACATTCAATATGTTTATCTCTTGAAGTTAATAAATTTTTATACATGAGATAAAAATAGCCTAAAAATTTTAACTATACAACCTTGACATACATATTTAAAGATAAGTTTAATATATGACAACTTGTTGATAGTTAATTTGGTGTTCCATCTAAATACAGAGTAGACAACAGAGAACTTAGAAATTAACGATTGGAATAGCATTTGAAATATATCTCCTCCTTAAATGCTATGGTAAATATTTACAATTATTTGAAGTACAAGTTTTTTTATTATCTCAAACAATGTTTGTAATATTGTCGTTATTTATTATTAGACCTCTTAAAGGCAGGTAAAAATCAACATAAAAATTGTATTAAGTATTAAATGCAAAATATTATAAAAAATTTACAATATGGTACGTTAGGTTTGAAAATCATCAATTAGGAGTTAAATGTTTTACATAATTCGGCCAAGGCAGATCACCTGGAAATATAATAAATCTAGGAATACGCTCACTTTTCGTTCAAGTCACAGCGTACCTTCAAAGCACTTTAAGTATATGTGCCAGTCGTAAGTAATGAAAAAGTTAAATTTTACACATTTGTCTCAATTTATTGTTTATCTGGTTTTAGATCAAGGTCTTTTTGTTAATATCAAATGTAATAATAAAGGACGATCATACAGGATATTACAGACAGAGTTTCTTTGGACCAAATTGCTATTCGCATTCACAAGAAAGTCTTTATATATAATTTGAATGAAATCGAGGTGTGTCTCATTACAACACCTATATTTTAGAATCTAATTTAATAATCACATTCTGTCATTAAAATTTTGGATTTACTTTCCCATTGTTAATTAACCGCCTAGCAGAACGATTTTATTTTAAGACTTGTATACATTTTCGATATAATATACAACTAATGAGATTTTCTTGTAGTATGTGACCATTTATAGCATTCGGCTAAATTTAATTACTTAATTTATACATAATTATTGTTATTGAGAACAATTTTCAATTACCCAAGGAAAAATTACTGAATCAAATTAACGCCTACGAGAACAAAAACGTGTATTTTAAATGGGATATTTGAACAGCGGAAATATTTTATAAAACATCTACTGTTTAATACTATAATTTTCTATCAATTTTTATCATCTATTTCATAAGAAAAAATATTTCAATGCAGCTAAAAATACTTTTAAACTGCAAACGTTTGTCTTCAACTCATACCTCATTATCACAAAGAAAATCATAATATTACGTAAAGGGAAATGTTTTTGGCTCCGCACTTAACTGGAGTTCCGGGCAGGAGAGACATCTGTGAGAAAGCGTAGTAACTTCTTGCGTTATTTTCCAATCATACACGAACATTTAAAACTGAATGGCGCGAATTAGGGCTAGTGACTTTAGGGCTACTGAGTTTAGGGCTAGTGATTTTAGGGCTACTGACTTTAGGGCAAGTGACTTTAGGGCAAGTGACTTTAGGGCTAATGACTTTAAGGCTAGTGACTTTAGGGCTACTGACTTTAGGGCTAGTGACTTTAGGGCTACTGACTTTAGGGCTAGTGACTTTAAGGCTACTGACTTTAGGGCTAGTGACTTTAGGGCTACTGACTTTAGGGTTACTGACAGTTTTGAGAGCGAAAAATTTTAGGGCTAGTGATTTTAGGGCTACTGACGCGCGCCCATACAGACTATTTCACACACGATTAACCTAAAATTCAAATTATGCAAGTTTGAGTACTCACACCCAGTAGCTGTTGTGAGGGCACCAGTCAATAGTTTTATTCTGGGATGTGACTTTTTACAGAAATTTCAGGCGCAGATGTCATTCTGTAGAGTAGGCCACCATTATTTGTGGTTGAACCACCCTAATCGAGGGAAAGAGGTAAGTTCAGGTACTATTCAGGAGGCTGATGAGGGAACACAGAGTGGTGCTACAGAGCTGGGACCGATTTATTTAGAGGAGACCAACCCTTTACTGACTGAGCCAGTGCAGGATAGATCATGTTTGAAGTTAGATGTGGTGACAGTTAAAGATTCTGTCCGATTAGAACCACGCACATATCAGGCCATAGAATTTGAATTTAGTAGTAATCAGTTACCCACAGAGGTGCTGATGGAACCTTTTGAAAGATTGTATGACCAATTTTCAGTGTTGATACCATGTAGCATTCTGTGTAAAGAAAAATCAACAGTTTTGTGGGTAACGAACGTAGCACCTCATACAGTTACTTTGCCGCAAGAAGTGAAATTAGGCGTTTTGTGGCCTTTTGACGAAACGATAGAGTCACAATATATTTCGACTACTGTTTTTCAAGCTCACAATAGTTGTGATTTTGACGAGAGTAAATTAGAAATAAACCTGAACTTGTTGCCTGACCAGAAAAGGAAATTAATGAATTTGCTGCTTAAATACAAACACTGTTTTAGTAGGCACCCTAGCCAGTTAGGCCGTACACACGAAGAGGTGGCCACTCTTGATACAGGTGATAGCACACAGATTACCTCGGTTCCTTATAGTGTATCCCCAGGTGAGAGAGAGGTAATACATGACATCGTTGAGGAGCACATCAAGAATGGCATAGTTAAACCTTGTAGTACTAGCTGGTGCTCACAAGTAGTGTTGGTTAGGAAGAAGGATGGTGACTTTCGTCTTTGTGTCGACTACCGCCGGCTGAACAGTGTCGTGAAAGACAAGTACCCAGTGCCTCGTATACACGATTTCTTGAGCTACCTTTCTGGCCCAAGATTTTTCAGGTTATCACTAACTTAGGGTTGTTAAAGCTGACAAGGAAAAGACATCGTTTGTGACTCCTGAAGGCACTTTTTGTTTTGAGACGCTTCCATTTGGCCTTAAAACAGCCCAGTCGATATTTCAATGCTATATGGACAAGACGCTAGCAGGGTTAAAGTGGGGTTCTTGTCTCGTTTACTTGGACGATGTGTTAGTAGCTGGGAGTACTTTTGACCAACATTTACACAGATTAGAACAGGTTTTACAACGTTTCGACAAAGCTAATCTCACCCTGAAACCAACTAAATGTTCTTTTGGATACGAGGAAACCGAGGTGCTAGGCCACTTAGTTAACGCAGAGGGTATCAAACCTCACCCTGACACAATCAAAGCAGTGAAGGAATTCCCCCAACCTAAAGATGCCAGGCGCATAAGAAGCTTTTTAGGTCTTGCTTCATTTTACAGGAAATTTATTCAAAATTTTTCTCAGATCGCCAAACCTTTGTCTAGTCTTTTAAAAAAGAATGAAACTTTTACCTGGGGGAAACCCCAAGAACAAGCATTTTAGACTTTAAAGGAAAAATTAACTTCATCCCCTACTTTAGTACATTTTCAAGAAGGTGATCCTATTGAAATCCACACTGACGCTAGCACTCTGGGTATTGGGGCCATAATTATGCAACAATGCGATGGAAAATTGCACCCTATTGCCTATGCGGGTCGTACACTCACTCCAGCTGAGTTTAGGTACCCCATCACACATTTAGAATGCCTTGCATTAGTGTATGCCCTTGATCAGTTTAGACCCTATATCTATTTAAAGTCATTTACTATAGTGACAGACCACCACAGTCTGTGCTACATGGACAACTTAAAGATGAACGCACATAGTGCTGGGAGAATAACCCGGTGGGCCCTGAAGATACTCGAGTACACTTTCGACATCAAGTACTCGAGCGGCAAGAACCACTCCCATGTGGATAGTTTGAGTCGCAATGCAGTAGATAGGGGAACCGAGGAAGATGAAGAGAAAGCCCTGGACTTGCCAGTATTTTCATTCCCTGGTTTTGACATGAGAAAAGCGTAGAGAAATGATCCCACCCTGTTGCCCCTGATTGAAGAAGTCGAACACCCAACTTATGATAATTCAAAATTAGGCCGCCTAGCTAAGAATTTTTGTTTAAAGGATGGAATTTTGTACAAGTTTAACCCTAGACCTGAAGGTAGGCAAAAACTTTTGGTTATCGCTGAGAGCCTAAAAAGTTAAATTCTCTCAGAGACCCATGACAACTCCTTGATAGGAGGCCACTTGGATCTGGCTCGGACGGTAGACAAAATCCGTCTTAGGTTTTACTGGAAAAGCCTGGCGAAAGATGTAGAGAAGTACACCAGGACGTGCGTAGATTGCCAGATGAAAAAGGGTACCAATAGGAAGCCAGCAGGTCTCTTACAACCTATCCCCGTGGGTGGACCCTTCGACCGCGCGGGAATAGACTTGTTGGGACCTTTCCTTAAGACCATCAAGGGAAACAAATATGTCGTCACGTGCATTGACTACAGTACACGCTGGGCCGAGACGAAGGCTGTCCCTGATAGCTCTGCGAAAGAAGTAGCTCAGTTTGTACTGGAAAATGTGATATGCAGCCACTCAACACCGACTTCGATCCTGAGCGATAGAGGGCAGGTCTTTAGATCCGCTGTACTTCGTAAGTTGTTGCGACTCATGGACATTCAGGGTGCTATGACCTTCGGCTATTGACCACAGTGTAATGGGGCTGTTGAGAGGCTGCATGCTACATTGACCAGTATGATGTCAAACTATGTCAGTTCGAACCAGCGGGATTCGGACCGAAGTTTGCAGTTGGTGACATTTTCATATAATATTAGTCGACAATAGAGTACTGGATTCAGCCCCTTTTTACTTGTTTATGGCAGAGAACCGGTACTACCTTCGGAGGTGTGCCTCAACCAGAAGGTGGACGAGCACGACAGCAAACAGCTGGGAAGGAAGTGGAAGACCCTTCAGCAGCAGGCCGTGGAGAACTTGCGAAGGCAGCAGGAAAAGGCCAAACGACGCTACGACCTGCAGCGTAGGGTGGTCGAATATCAGCCAGGACAGGAGGTGTTGGTGTTCATCCCTACCAGGAAGAAAGGCCTGACCCCTAAGTTTCTCCATCGTTGGAACGGTCCTGCATTGGTGGTGAAAAAGTTGTCATCTAATTTGTATGCTCTTAAGAAGGTCGTAAAGGGGCAACCCAAGATAGAAGTCACAAATGTTCAACGAATGAAACCCTTTTTTCGGGTTTAAATTAAGTTGTAAATGCGTTGAACATAACAGAGTAATTTTTTTTTTTAATTCCTCTGAGTGATAAGCTGCTAATTTAACCAGGCATTATACTTTATTTTTAAATTCATCTGTTTTAAATAAAGTTCTAAAATTTCAAGTCTTGTACGTTCTGGGACCCTTACGTTTTTTTTTTTGTTTCTTGCAGTTAATTTTTTTTTGTTTTTCCTGGTTTCGGACAAAACGTTACAGTAGCAGAAGACACAGGTAGTTAGTTTGGTGAGGATTGTTTTTTTTTTTATTTTTGGGTGATAAATAACATGTTATTGATGATTTTGTCCAGGATGCAAGCAAGGACGTGAACTGAAAATATTGGAAAGAATCCTGTCGGACGAAGATGGCGCTGACGATCTTCATGGTGTGGCTGGCTCCGACACAACGAGGTACGACACAAGACAAGGGACCAATGGCTGTCGGAGTTATCGCTGGAGCCTACTTCCAGCCGATGCCAAAGGTGATAGTGTACTCGTCCTCCATACCTTTAAATTTTGAGTCAGCTTGGCCGCGAAAATTAGCAAGTAATGTTGAAAATATCAATTTAAGAACAACTTGCGCTCAATCAGGTTTGAAGGAATTCTGCCATGTTCATCAAGAAGCAAAACAGTTAGTTATTACTCAGGTGGGGCCTGAGCGTTATTTTCTTATTAATGCTGTCGGAAAGTTGGAGCTAGTTTGCACTTTGAGTAAGAGTATTTCTAAATTTTTAGGTGATGATACGCACCCAGGGGCTATTGATGTTGCAGTGCTGTGTGATTGCAGAATGTAATTGAATAATGAACTAAGGATCTCAGAGATGTTCCCTTGTGATTTTAATGCTAAGACTAAATTTGAAATGATTTATGTCATTCCCGCTACTTGGTCTAAATTAAAGAAACTTAAATTTCATCCTCACACTACTTCTATTTTGACAGTTTTCCCGTCGTTTAATGACTGTCTGAAAGAGGATTGGCCTTCCCCCATACCTCACTTGAATTTTACTTTGGAGACGAGTGTGGTCAAGGAGGCTAAGATCAGTTTAGATAAAAACCTGTAGGGTTAGAAGATTTTTGGGTGCGTAACTCGCAGAGTATTTCATTAGGCTTGGTAATTATGGTTTTGATGGTCCTTATTGTGAGGAACCCATATTTGATAGGATTAGGAGTTCTGCCCCGAGCAGAAGCGTTAAAAACTCAGTCAGTTGTGGATTGGGAGATTGTATCCACTGTCGATATTTTGTCGCTAACTTTATTACTTGCTTTGTGGTTGTTTTGGAAAGTTTGCAGTAAGGGTCGTAAAAGAAGAAACCCACAAGAACAGAAGAATGATGAGAATCCCTGTGGCTCTAGTGAAGAGTCTGATGTTTGTGAATACATCAGAAGGAGTGGTAGGGTTAAAGCCACTATGATTGACGCTAATGGTAAGGAAGTCACCCTTTGGCTTTCCATTGACGATGATGTTCTGACGACCTGTTAATGTTTGAAATGGGAGAGAACATAACAATTGTAATTAATTGTAAAACTTGTCCTATTTAGCGGTTATAATGTAACGACCTATTAATTTTATTTTGTTATTGTTGTAGTGAAGTCGCTTTTAGTAAATCTGATGTGAATGGAGGTGAGCCCATAGAATGACGATGGGCAAGAAGTTTTGCTGTTGACTTACACTTAGTTGAAGCTGACGGTGTGATGCTTTTAAAAAGTATTAAAAAGAAACTTTGTTTTTAGAAGTAATTGCACTCCCACTGGTCGGGAAGCTTTATGTAGAGATGAAGAACAGCGTTATAGTTTGATGGGGTCTGATTTTCAACCCCTTTAATCTTTGTGTAGAGGTCAAGAAAAGTTTTTTTTAGCCGTGGTGAGGCCTACTCACCTGTCATATGTTAAAGGGAGATCTAGGTGCACCCATTTCTTAGGATAGGATTGGAAGTAACTTGCCGACTTATAGTTTTTTTGTTGTTCTTGGTCTTTTTTGTCATCTAACTTATGGGGTAATAATGTTGCTTGCTCTACCAGCTGCTGGAAACAAAAAGGAAGGCTGAGGTCTGTCCTTCGAAATGTTGAGACACTGGTAAGCTGCCCTGGCGCTGTGATGTAGACTACTGGGGTATGCCGGGCTAGTTGAGCTCCTGCTTGAACCTAGTTAAGAGCGCTCGGACACTCTGGCTCCATAAGAAGAAGTCTGGTTCCAGTCGTGGGAAGAGGAGTAGATCTGGCTGGTTACCTGGTTACCAGCTTGGCCTCCAGTTATTCCCACTGCCATGATGGAACATCACCCTGCCGATTGACTTGGGTCCAGTCCGCCGTCCACTGCAGAGGATACCTGTCGTGACTGTGACACCCTTGTCCTTGCTGATTGTCAGTCGGTGAACCTTGGTTGGCTGACTGAGGTAGTGAAGCGGAGCCAGAGATGTTTGATTCTTCAAGGTTTAGTGCTGTGCATGAACTTCTACTGGTTTTGAACTGTCCAAATACACCAATCCCTCGCCTAACGCGACTAATTCGTTCCACAAAATGTGCGCGCAAATTGAAATCGCGCTATCTGGAGAATTTTTTTAATTTAAACAATGCACCATTTTTTTTTTGCGCTCCAAATTGCGTATATACTACTTTTTTTCACAAACTGCGTCATCAAAACGCTATGAAATAAACCAGGTTAAAGAAATTCATAAGTTTATAACTTATCAAAATTATGTTAAATGTGATGGCTTGTCTTGAAAACGTAAACATCCTGAACAGGTCAGCTGTCCCTCAGCGCGCAGCTGTTCGGCAGCGAGCGCGAGCTAGTTGACCTTCAAAGCACGTGACTATTTCCGCGCTCGCCGTTTATTGCCGCAACACGTCGCCGCAAGACGTATCATTATAATTTTCCCGAACACTCGTCAAAAATATCTATCAATACACACCTCTGGAAATTTGTTTAGTTGTTTTTTACTCGTAAAAAATTATTGAAATTACAAACAGAAACTACGTCTATAATATGAAACATTTAGACCTACTTAAACATACTAACACACAACTTTAATTAAAAAAAAACACTCATTAGCTTTTGCGGTAAAAATTAATAGCTTTTGTGTTATAAAATTAACACATTGTTACAGATTTGAATGGCCTAAACACTTCCCTGACTACTGCCAGTAGACTCATTGTTTGTTGCTTTAAAAAATGTGTCCAGCTTCATTTGTTTTGGTTTCTTTTGCTCTAACAAATTTTTATAAACTTCACACTCCCGCTTCATCCCTTGAATAACAGCATTTCATCTTTCTTCATTCGGATCATTTTCATGCAGAGCTGAAAATGCTTCATTTATCAAACTGAAGAATTTTGAAATTTCTTTCTTTTCAAACTCTTTTCTGGGTGCAATTACGTCTTCTTCCTCTTGTCGTGGTGTAGAACACAGCTCCTCGTCGTTTTCAACAATTTCTTCTGCTGTTTAACAGAATGTGATTCCAACAGATCCTGAATATCATTCGAATCGAGCTCATTAAATCCCAGACCATGTCCCATGGCTACAATATCAACTGTAACATCTTCTAGATGATCATCGACAGGCTCAAATCCCTTGAATTCTTGGGTAAAGAAGGGGCAAATTTTCTTCCACATTCCACGAAGACTTGACTGCGTAATTTCTTCCCAACACGCAGCATTGTTGTCGATTGCATGCTTAATATTGTACGATTTCCAGAATTCTTTGATAGTCGGCTATTCATCCCCGTCAGTTGCCGAGATAAGTTGACGAAATGTCAAAGTGGAAATAATCCCCTGATCCATGGGTTGCAACAACGACGTTGTGTTCTTCGGTAAAAAGATAACCTTGATATTTTCAAACATGTGGTCTAATTCCGTCGGATGGCCAGGCGCATTATCCAATATTAATAATGCTTTATTGTTGAGATTGTGTCTCTTGTTGTATGCAGTTACTGCGGGTACAAAATGGTTCCGAAACCAGTCGCTGAAAATAGCCATTGTGATCCAGCCTTTCCGATTAGCTTTCCAAATTACTGGTAAATGGCTCTTGGAAAATCCTTTCAGTGCCCGTGGATTATCCGAATGATAAACTAAAAGTGGCTTCAATTTATGGTCGCCAGATGCATTGCTTCCTAGCAAAAGTGTAAAACGGTCTTTTGAAATTTTAAAGACTGGTGCTGATTTCTCTTCTTTGGAAATATACGTCCTATCTGGCATTTTCTTCCAATAGAGGCCGGTTTCGTCTGCGTTGTACACTTGTTGCGGACTGTACTCTCCTTCTACGATAACATCTTCAATTATGGCTGGGAAGTTTGTAGCTGCGTTTTCATCTGCACTTACTGCCTCCCCA
>PNEQ01027282.1:7375-24904 GCA_003012365.1 Medauroidea extradentata
CATCACCTGTTGTGTTAGTTAAGAAGAAAGATGGGTCCACAAGATTTTGCGTGGATTACCGCCGGCTGAATGATGTGACCAAGAAGGATTGCTACCCCCTCCCCCGGATTGATGACACACTGTACAGCTTGACAGGGTCACAATGGTTCTCTACACTTGACATGAAGAGTGGCTACTGGCAATGTGAGGTGGCACAAGAGGACAGGGAGAAGGCAGTCTTCTCTGTGCAAAGGAAAGGAACTTGGCAGTTTAAAGTCATGTTGTTTGGGCTATGCAATGCCCCTGCTACCTTCGAATGACTAATGGAAAAGATCCTACCACTAGATATTTGCCAAGTTTACTTAGACGATATCGTGGTCACAGGTAAAACACTTGAAGAACACCTTACCATATTATATTCCGTTTTCCAGAAAGTGGCTGCTGCAAATCTGAAGCTGGTTCCCAAGAAGTGCCACCTGTTCCAAAAGAAAGTTAGTTTCCTAGGGCATGTGGTATAAGCTGATGGAATCCAGACTGACCCAAAAAAAACCAGGGCAATAAAAGACTGGCCACAACCAACAGACAGGACACAGATGAGAAGCTTTCTTGGACTCTGCACTTATTATCGGCGATTTGTACGATTGCCAAGCCACTACATGAGCTTACTGAAGCCAAAAGAAAATTCCTGTGGACGCCTGAATGTGAAGTCTCTTTCAGAAAATTAAAAGAAGTTTTAATGTCCCCTCCAGTTTTGGGCTTCCCCGATAATGAAGGCAAGTTTATATTGGACACAGACGTGAGTGATGTAGGCATCGGTGCTGTGATATCACAGGTTCAAGATGGAGTAGAGAAGCCATTAGAATATTTCAGCAAAGTGCTGCAGAAACCAGAGAGAAACTATTGTGTCACTCGCAAGGAACTACTGGCAATGGTGAACTCCTCATCACATTTCCACCATTACTTATATGGCAGACGCTTTACTTTGCGAACAGATCATGCTGCTCTAAGCTGGCTACTGAACTTTAAGAATCCCGAAGGACAAATAGCTCGATGGATACAACACCTTCAAGAATACATCTTTGATATACAACACCATGCTGGTCGTTCCCATAATAATGCAGATGCATTATCCCGCAGGCCTTGTGACGCGAATTGTCGCCATTGCGAACGGCAAGAGGAGAAAAGCGGAGGAGTGTGGTATGTTAGAACAACAAGGATTCAGGCATCAACAGCCGATAGGGAGTTCTCCTGGACTGACGACAAGATAAGAGAATAACAACAAAGTGACCCAAACTTGTGCCCAATACTGGATTGGAAAGAGCAGGACCACCGGGCAGAATGGCAGGAGCTATCTGAAAAGAGTGCTACAACTAAGGCATATTGGGCACAGTGGAATTCACTTGTTCTAAAGAATGGTGTCCTCTACCGGAATTCGGAGAATGCGGATGGCAGACATGAACACCTACAGTTGGTCCTCCCAGAGAACAAGGTCCCAGAGGTACTTAACGAGCTCCATAATTCAGTGTCAGGCGGTCATTTCGGCATTAATAAGACACTCAACAAGGTTCGAGAGAGATTTTACTGGCTTCATTGCCGTGAAGATGGCGACAGATGGTGCCGAATGTGTGACGACTGTGCCGCAAAGAAAGGTCCGAGGGTCAGAGGCCGAGGTCGTCTCCAGAAGTACAATGTTGGTGCCCCATTCGAGAAAATGGCGGTTGACATCTTGGGTCCCTTGCCAATAACCGAGAGAAACAATCGGTACTTGCTGGTGGTGCAGGACTACTTCACCAAATGGCCAGAGGTTCTTCCCATACCGAATCAAGAAGCCAGCGCGGTGGCTGATGCACTGGTCGAACATGTGTTCTCAAGGTTTGGGGTGCCATTGGAGCTTCACTCGGACCAAGGGCGAAATTTCGAAGCGGCACTTTTCCAAGAAGTGATGAAGATAATGGGTATAAAGAAGACCCGGACCACTCCGCTACATCCACAGTCTGACAGAATGGTCGAACGCCTAAATCGCACCCTGGAGCAGTACCTATCCATCTTTGTATCTGATAATCAAAATGATTGGGACTCCAAAGTACCACTGTTTCTGCTAGCATACCGCTCTGCCATTCATGAAGCAACCAAGGTGACACCATCAAGAATACTGTTTGGAATAGAACTCCGTCTCCCGAGCGACCTGATGTACGGACGACCGGCGGAGGAAGACCAGACTGCATCTCCAGTGTATGCCAGCGATTTACGTCGCAAGTTGGTTCACACTCACAACTTTGCCCGGCGACACCTTAGGATCAACACCGTCAGGATGAAGACTCACTACGATAGGAATGCACCAGATGAAACATTCCAAGAAGGACAACTGGTGTGGTTGTACAACCCTCAGAGAAAGAAGGGGTATTGTCCCAAGCTGCAGAAGAATTGGGAAGGCCCTTATGAAATAGTGAAGAAGATCAATGATGTGGTGTTTCGGATTGTTCGTCAAGGCTCTCGGGCGAGAGGACCTAATGTTGTTCACATCGATAGATGATAGATTGGCCCTCTACGATGTATCTGAGGCTGTTGTGTCTGTTCGAGACGAACAGACTTAAGGAGGGGCAGTGTTGCGTGTCGTGTGCCTGGAGGCCTGTCGTCGGCGGCTGTTTCGTAACACTTTGTGGACTGGCCACTGAATCATACGCTGGGCGGCTACGTGATGGCAGTCACGCCGAAGTTACATCATAGATACCTGTCCCAACTGCATCTTAACCCTACGAGGGCGGCCTACGTGACTCAATTCATGTCCGTAACATGTAGTAATGTATATTTTTAGACCCATGTAATGCGGTTATTCCCCGACTGTTTCAAGGAGTATAAAACCTCAGAATCGGCACATTTGGGGAGAGTTCGCTATTGGTCGTGCTAGAGGAAGGTGCTATGATTGTGGAGATAGACTGGTGAAGACATCTTGGTGACGTCAGAGTCTACTGTGAGGCGGCAGGCGGCTACCTTCGGAGCAGTGATGGACGAACCAAGAGGACTGCTGCGGCGGGCTGACGGGCGAAGAAGGAGGTACGCGACGGGAGTCGAACCGAAGACCTCAAGAGTGTAGACAGCGGTGCACTCGGGGTGCTGCGCAGCACACGACGATTCATCACCACGGCGGACTATTAAGGTTGTACACTGTCACTACTTGAAAGACTGTTGATTGTATATATGACTGAATTTTTATTGTGATTTGTACTGTTTAATTAATTGATGGTAGACATTTTTTGTGTTTTAATTGTGAAAGTTAATTGGCGTGTCTGTGACGCAGTGGTAATTGTGTGCATAACTAATTGTGTTGTGAGAGTTATAGTTGATTACTGTTTTGTGTATTTCGTAGCTTTGTGAGCTATTAAATCCAGTACTTAATTTAACTTTTTTATTTGTAATTATAAGACCTCTATCCCCAAAAGAACTCATGGGAATTGCCCACAAATAAAGTTTATGTCTCAAACTTGTAACAATATGTATGAGTAATATACCGAATAGTTATGAGGTGTCAACCAGACTAAAGTGTCGGTTTTTCCCCAGTAATTATATAGGTTTATAAAGACCGCAGTTCCGTCATGTGCACAGGAATGGGTGTTGTACTGCCGCATCACGTTTGTCTCACTTTGCACAGAAGAACACATTCTCGCCCTCGTTATCTTCCTATCTAGATTGCCTGTTGCTATGGCTAGTCATAGTAAAACGCATCCACTGTGTTTATGCAGCCCCTCCTCTCTCCAACCACTTCCCGCAGCCACGCCCACTGTGATGACTGCCTCGTCACATTTCCGTGCAAGAGTGTCGGCGACTGGTCTCTTAATTGGAAATGCAAATTCCCGGCGCCAGACTGCCCGTCTGATGGAATTCTGCATCAAGCTCTTGTCGTGTGCAGTTAACGTTGAGCCTTCACGTCTTGTATGTACGAAATATACCAGTACTTAGATTTTTATCTATTTATTTTAATTGATTTTGGTCACCTTTATGGACTACAGATTTAGATACGTGCACGACTCTTTCTCAGACATACTGATCAAGTATTTTAAATTAAAGAATAGTAAATATATAGGTGTTATCACTATAATACTTATGTGGAAATTAACGTCTCAGTTTCTGTACATTTTAATTCATTCAAGTATATTTCGTACTGTAAGTACAAATTTCTTAAAACATTAGTAATATTCATGTCACGCTATTTCACCGGAAGTTGAAAAATAATTAATTCGACCAAATTGTGGGTACTTCAGTATAATCTTGTGTTTATCTTACTTTCTAGTTTACGTATTTATGTTGTTATTGTTATTTTAATGGAACAATTATAAATGTATTCCTGAAGAAGGAAACCATGTCAAGATACATGTCGCTTTGGAGTTACAACTTGCGGTCGTTCACTTAAAATAACCAATAGTTCCCCTCAGATATTGCATATTAGGTAATTTTAATAACAGCGAAGCTGTAGCAATGTAATAGTGCAATAATAGAAGCTAGTGTTCTCTATCAGGTGTAACAACTAAAGGCACGACACAATAAATGGGGAAACAATCATCTATGTATAATGTAAGACACGTTTACAGCGTGGCGCAACTTAGAGCAGACTACACATGACGTAGGCCACTATGTTGTGCTCTAAGGTTCTAGCCGGCCAGCATTGAGCATTGTTCTAGTATCTCCACAGTGAGGTCATTACATGCGGAACAAGATACTCAGAGAGAGGGAGAGAGAGAGGGGAATATACACAGCTTATTGGGACGAGTCATACCCGCTGCATTCACCCTGGAGTGATTTCAAAAACCCATGGAAACTACAACGTCAGGGTAAATCCAACCAGTCCTCCCGAACTAGCAGCCCTGCGCCACTAGAAGGAAAGTGTATAGTTAACCTAATTTATTCAGTGTGGGTTCAAGTTAACCTAAAATGCTAAAATTGGCCAAATGTATTGGACATAACACTCAATATCTTAATTATATCACGGCATATTATCTTCTTACATGGAAATACATTAATACGGATTACTTGAACAAAATTCTGATGATATAATTTCAACTTATCAAATGTTCTTTCAGTCGTTTCAATCGTTCTCGAAACATAAAAATTAGGGCTTTTAGTCATGGCTTGCTACCTCCTAAAACAGGCGAAAAAGAAAACAAAACTCAGTTAAAGTCAATCAAAACATATTGTTTCGTTTGAATTAGTGAAAAGTTTTCAGTCCGTAAAATTAAAACAAAAATAATAAATTTGGGTATATCTACTCAAAAGCCCACTAACGAACATGGAAACGAACATTACGCTGACTGCCCACGAAATATCTTTGTTCTACTGCACGAAAGGTACTTATTTAGTGAATAACGTATTGTAAAGTTAGTGCCTTATATGTTTATCCAGTTGGTGCAGTGTTTACACTAACAAATATGTTATAAAGATAGAAAATAGTCTCATAATTGTCATTTTGGCCATTTGTCGTAAAGAAGTGGAAGTGAGCACGTGAAGAGAATGTTAAGACATTGTCACTCGCTTCCAGTTTTTGCTTTATTGTTAGGACCCGGTAGTTTTCACGAAAAGATTTTTGCAGCACTTTGTTTCAGTGTCTTACGTGCGCACCTGCATCTCTGCTTTGTGGTCAGTGATTGGATGCCGTAACACCCAGCGTGTGGAGGTTAAACCCGCAAATCACAGACGTGATGTGTGGCAGTTATCCGTGTACTGATTGGCACAGTCAAGTGAATAACAACTCTGCACAAAACACTCTGCCAATAACCATGAAGTTGAGCTGCAGGTGTACACGTAAGGCACTCAAACAAAGTGCGGAACAAATCTTTTCACCAAAACTACCGGACCCTGTCTATTGCTACGCAACTTTTGTAACGCATATCATGTCAGATATTCAAAGTCAATTTGAGTTTCGAAACACAAATTATTGGTATTCCGGAAATTTTAATTTTCTTTCTCAATGAAATGGTCTACATCATTTGAAAGACTTTAAATTCACACTCGATTATGTAGGTCTACCTCCCCAGTTATCCAATAAAAAAATTTAATTACCAAACAGTAGATGCCAGGCCATTGTATCATAAAAATCTCCCTGCATGTTTACATTTGTAGATTCCATTGCATTGGCTGAACCGCGTCGTATCGGTGCAGGATACTGACAACCACTACGACACGAACTAATCACGAAATACAAGATCAAAATATCTGCAATAGCCGCGAATGCCTGGAAACATGTTTGCTGAAAAGTATATAGGATAAAATTAGGTAATTCCGTTATACTAAGTTTTTTCTAGTATTGTTTCGAAAATATTAGGCTATGGTATCTTGTATTTATTTCGTACAATAGAAGGATTCTTTACGAACAATTTCGTACAAATATTTTGAAATAGTTATAAAATGTTCAGAGTAATTAACTAACAAAGTTTGGTAGTAAAAGTAGGCAACTTCGATATATCCTAATTAGTCCGTTGTAGTATTTAGTTTGCTCCGTGACACTATGGTGTTTACAACTAACTTTATTATTTTGCTGTGGATAATATTTTTTATTTCAATTTCATTGTACATAAAATTAAAATGAAGGTCTAGAGTATCGGTCAAACTATTATTAAACTTATGTTGCACAACCTAATCAACCAATTAGACAAAAATAATGTATACAATATTAAAAATATATCTACACTTATAAATTACAGGACTTATATTAAATCGCCTGGGTAGTTTCTAGTCATGTTGCAATGAAGAAAAAATATAAAACACTAAAAATAAATTTATAAAAATAATATTCCAATCTTGAAAGTCTCCTTGGCAGTAAAAAGAAATACAAATCTTTAAATTCTTCATTGCATTACTTAGTAATGACGCAAATAAGTTCTGGTGCATCTGACAAGCCAAAGTTAAAAAAAATTAACAAACCAGAAAAAAATATAAAATTTAAAAAATTAATTACAGAACTTGTTTTAGTCCTCCTTGGAAATTTTCAGTCATGTTACAATGAAGTTCTGGTGCAACTGGTTGCATGGTTTTGTCCACATCAGCGATACGCAAGCACGAAGACGAGAAGGAAAATTCCAAAACTTAAGGAAAACTATTATTGCTAAACTCCCACACCTTAAACTCGTGGCCCAGCCTGGATATATATTTTATATGTTAATTAACTGTATGTTGCCTATAACTGGCGTTAAAATGAAATTTACACGCTGAAACGTTTGTTTCTGAAAAATATAAACGTTTACTACTGTTTTCACGGATGGCAACTGTCTCTTCCGCCGTACTACGCAGGACGAGTAAACTCGTAGAACTTCGTATACTTTCCCTGAGAAAGAGGCTTGCAATATTCCGGAATTTTTTTGCTATCTGCCGGAAAAAAAACCCTGAAACCGCATAGAGTTCAAAATACGTCGTGACTGAGAATATTATATTTATCACGGCGTTAATTGATATCACGGAGTAACCCAACTTTACCCCACAGTGAAAAATATGTGACGAGTAATATCTTGGTAAATTATGTAGTGAAGAGCTTATATCGTTGCATTAAATATTTTCGTAGTGCTACTGTACTGACTGCAATAATTATTGGCGCTATTGTGATCTCGCCATGATGATATGCATTCAGACAAATAAACTATTTGTTTAAATTTAATTTACGACATTTTGCGTTTTTTTTTCATAATTATAATTAATTTATGAACTACACAATAACATTTTACTCTGTTTTTTTTTACTGTAAAACAATTAAGCGTGTCCATTTTTATTTTATATAGTACAATTGAAATTATGTAGGGCGTACATACATTTAGTGTAGTTATCGGTTCGTAATAACCACACAAGTATGCTTTATAAAACTAATGTCAGTATCCATGGATGGCTAGTGTAAAAGCGTCAAAACAGGAGCAACTTACGTTTTTGTATCAATAAATAGTATGTAATGTGCAAGTGATTTTGTCAGCTAGTCTATATCATAAAAAATGCATACGTTATTTTCTCTATAGAAATAAATAACATGATCAATAACATTTTACCTAATATAATTGTTAGTTATATATGTTTATAAATATTGCATTATTAATTTATATGAAATATTAAAAATGAAATGTAAATATTTACGTCAAGTATTTTTATTTAATTAATAGAGTCTCACATCACTTCAATTGGAGTCTCAAATATGTACGTCTTTGTGTAATAATACATAAGGTTCTACTATTGGTGCAGTTATGGGCTATTTCATAACTTATATTGGCCTATATATATATATACTAGCCGGCCGGCTGCGGCGTTGCCCGCGTGAAATTATGTAATGGAAACAGTAACTCTGGATAAAATATGTAATGAAGGCATTTAACAGCTAGCGTACTCAATAACAGTGAACTATAATTGACTATCTCAGCTCAGTGTAAAGAGCGCGCGCAATATGCTCGTATGATGTCATAGTAATTCCCATCGCAAAGTCTTGCACGGGATACGAACCCGTAACCCCACCCCTTCCACACCACAAACTTTACACAACACCTGAGTGAATGTTAAAGGCATGCCGTGATAATTCTTTCGTATGTAGTGGCTACAGTCCAAAAAGATTTTATTTATGAGTAGGTTGGGAAAAAGAAACGACTGTTGAATTATTTCTCCTTGATCATTCTCGTTTTTCGGGAGACTGTAACATTTTACTGCTTTTCACCTACTTAATTTTCGAATTTCATAGAAACCTGAATTTTATTTGTAGATATTTACATAAGCTTCATTCTTATCAAATAATTATCTCGATATCTCAACGGGTATAAGCGGTACAGATGATTATTTGAAATCACATTTTATTGTTTAACAGCTTTCATGGACGAATTTCGAAAAATCCTGAAATCACTTTTTTGATATTCACGTAAGATTTATTTTAAAGCAAAACCCATTTCAATATTTCCAATGGTTTAGGAGATAAGTGGGATTAATTAAAAAACACGTTTTATTTTTTTAAGAGCTTTCAAGGACGAATTTCGAAAAATTTTAAAAAAAATACTTTTCAGATATTTACTTAAGCATCATTTAAAAAATCACCTCACTATATGAAATGGTTTAGGAGCGTAACCGTCGGTCCAAAGACGAGAATATTCGATGTCGTGGACAACGTCTGTTTGGAAATGTCTGTGCATACAGACGCTGAGCTTCCCTCGCGTTACCTCCAGCTGCACCATACATGGGATGCATATCTGCCATTTCTGCATATGTGTAACGTCTCTCCATGTTGCGCACGTACTGTACAATGTCACCCTGGCACACCACGGTAGCGGTGCTAAGCGAACGATGCGCGCGCAACTGTGTCATATGACCAGCCTTGCAATGCAGGTTGCATACCTGGCGGGCAATAAATTGCACCCTCACATGTGTTTCTTCTCAATAGTTCACATAAACATGTTGCGTGAAGGTGACTTGTTTTATGCATTTGTATTACATCTTTGAAAAACAGTACAAAATACCTATATGTCACACACACATTGGTAGGACCGTACCACCCCCTCGTTTTTCTCGAAGTTGTACGCCACAATAGTGGCTGTGCAAATACTTACGATCAATGTAATCATTCACAATACCTTTCTTATTGTCTGTTAGATTTAAGTTTTGTTCGGTAAAACGTTGCTTTGTAAGGGTGGATATCTCCCTTACAAGTTACTGTACGATATTTTTCGTATGTAATGTTTTCTACCCATTTTGGATAGAGCAATTGAGCACTTCCAAACACAATGTACGCAGTATTGCCTATGCTCTCCTGGTACTCTATCGCTTCAGCCAAAGCTTCGCGTGCATTTTTCACGAAAACTATGAGCCCTATACAGTTGCAATAAGAGGACCATTTTTATTACAAAGCTCGCATTACTCAATAAAATATCGTCAAATGTTCCACTATCCCGATGGCACAAACGTTTAGTCCACTAAGAGGGTGGCCACCCCTGCTATTTTAGTAATGGCTGAAGGTATCAACCAGCATTTAATGTGAGTTTGAAGACTATTAAAACACAAATCAATGTTCAGAGTATTGTCGTTTTACATAATTCTGTTTCCGATATTTAAAATAAATATGGTTTTCAAATTCGATATTCTGCGGCTCATTATTCCCACAATATTACACTTAGGTACAAATTGTCCTACGTATGTCCTACTTTATTTTCCATAAGAAATCACCTCCCTGCGTTTGTACCTGTAGTTCAGGACTACCCTCTATATTAAGATATATACATATATACATGCGTGTGTGTATTGATCTGTAAAAAAAATTAACTTTTATTATTTTCACCGAAGCCGCTTTTTTGTTATTTACATCTCCATAAGACACAAATCTCTTACACAAGAAATAGTACTGTTACTCTTGAAATGTATTGTTGCCGACATTATATTGAGTCAGATGAAAAAATAATTGTTCTGATTGCTAAGTAGTAGGATCCATCCACATCGGGAAGGTCTGTAACAATATTTTATAAGACTGGACGCTCTCATGGTTGGAGTGCAATCTCAAGATGATATGTATGAGAATGATAACCGCGTTTACGTGTCAGAATGTAGAAACAATCAGTATAAAAATAGCAAAATCACAAATACGAATCTTTCAATTATGAATTTCGAGAAAGGACATAAAAACTATTAAGTTTAATGGTAGTTTTAGATGTCGGAGAGACTGAGGAAATAACTAACCGGAGTCTATTGGTATGACAGAGGAAACTAAAGATAATTACTCAGACTTCATAGCTGTGGCGTCAATGTATATCAGTTTCAAAACAGCGCAAGAATCCACGCTGGGCAAAGGATGAACGCTAGTAAAGTTTAAAAACTTTCAGATAAAATGTATTCTTATTTTGTTTGCTTTTCATTTAAACTGCTACCAAGAATTACTGTTCGTAAAAACATAATTGTATTTCTTAAAATGTCATATTTTCCGGGAAACTTTAATTTACTATTTGTAATTTTGATAAATGTGAAAATTGGATAGGTGCAGTCAATCGACTGAATTTCTCTGACGTCAATTTTTTTCTGTAATTATAAAAAAAATATTAAAGAATTTGAATACAGCAAATGTTAAAATTAGCAATTTTTTTTCGTACCAACGTAATATTCAGTGAAGAACATTTAGTTGCAAGATTTATGCTATCCATGTAATCATTTCGGTCGTTTTGTGGCCGAGATTACAATTACAAATTCTGTAGATCCGAAGACCTCACGGCAACTCTCGTTTAACTATCTGTTATAAGATATTTATTAGGGAAGCTTGAAACTGGCAGAGTAGCTTAGTTAAAGATGTATGAACAACAACTGAGCAAAAATAAACCATTCGTATGATTCCTCGTACATGGACCTGAAGAAAACTGCGGCAACTCCACAAATGTAAGTTGGAACCAGTTGGCAATATACAGAGTGTTCCCAACATTTAGTCGCGTGGTAATGGGAACGATACAGATTCGGTTTCATCACTTTGTGAGCGTTGCGCCTTACTGATAGAGGACTCGGGGGAAATGTTCAAATGCGAATGTTCCCAGTCGACAAACTTGCGTACTGCGTAGAGAAGTTAATGTTTGGCAGTCGCTTTAGCTCGAGACATAACACGCACCACTCATTAGGTAATTAAGGCTGGCGTACAGGGACCATGATTTTGTGTTGCTATGTTCACAACAAACTTTTTGCAGCGTAATTGAAGCATTAACCGTAAAATTACTTGGGACCATACGGGCTTGTGGCTTGTCCGGCCAGACAGACGTGATTCGAGATTATGGAGTGTGATCACCATCTCACATGACGGCACTTTATGACAGCTTCACTTGGAAGAATGCCCAGTAAATGTAACTTTGATATCAGTAATATCAATACATAGTTTGCTATAGTTATTACGACAGTAACTGTAATCACTCTTTCATACTTTTAGTATATTTTTGTTTACGTGTCGAGTATTGCCAGAGACTTCTTATAATGAATTTGAGTTTAGCCCTTATCCAGAGCCGTGGGAATATTGTAATATATTTGGTGATATGGTGCCCCTCAGACCCCAAAATTGATATTTTTTCTTATTTAATTTACAATTTTTTTGTATAAATATTACTGTTTTATGCTTTTTACATGTTAATGCAATCAAATTAATTAGATATAAGTGATTAATTACTCACTAAAATTTTAATATAAAATTTAAAATTGTTTTTAAAAAGTTATATAAAATCGATTGCAAATTGTACCTGAAAAATTAACTTCGAAGGGAAGATTACTTGAAATTTTTTACGGGCGTCACATAGATGTATTTAACAAAACAAAACTCAATCATTTACTATGATAATAAGCCTTTTTCATAAAACCTGCAATGCTTAAAAGTTTGAGAACAAAAATAAATAAATTTCTAGTTTGCAATATTCTCATTTCCTTACAATACATATATTGTATTGAAATATGAAACAAAGTAAGTAATGAATAAATTATCCTTAAAGAATTATTTTCAAACAATCGTATTCAAAATACAGTACATTTTTTTTAATGAAATTGAAAGAATTTTCATAAACTAAGTAGGAAACAATATCTTGTTTGTAAATTTCGTAGTTATAAACAAATGGTAAAGTTAGTTTCCTTCAAAACAGATTATTGTAAGTGAACATTTTCTGTTCCATTAGTTGACAATTTTTTAAGTATTCTACAAAAAATATAGAAATGTTTATGCTTTTGCATGTACATGTTCACTTTTTGTTGCTCTATTTGCACAATTTGCCTTGCAATCGTAACACATCGCTTACAAACTCTTACACAAGATTTATTTAGTTACAGATACTACTGCAAAACAAAGTTAAAAATCAAGATTTTTTTTCATGGGAGTCAGTTAAATACATTTTTTTTAATATTTTGATTGTGTGAACAATATTACTATCTCAGCCAAAATAAATTTACAACACACAATAAAGCACACAAAAATATATAAAATTCTTAAAATCTAACATACTTCACTTGCACATTACTATAAAACTAAATGAATTTTTGACTTGGATTGTTTGTTGTGAAATAAGTTGCAAATATATTACGTTATCACCCTGCATAATAGATCATTTACAGCAATCATTACGATTATTCAAATATTTCAAATCTACGCTGTACACAAAAACACTGTAAAAACGTTTAGATAACAACGATGTATTTTCATGGAGTAACTCTGTAGTGCAATATTTGCACATATATCCTCTGCAACCATCACGCATTGCTTTTTCACAAACACAGCAAACATTTCTTTGTTTTCTTATCTCTGCTGCGAGGACACAGACCACACATCATATTTTTTATCACTAATATTTTCAGGAGATGTTGGTGCAATTTCTTTCTTCAAAACTCTTCCAATTGATAAGCTCAGTTCTCTGGGCAACTTGTCATTTTTCGTTCTTCTGCCCATGTGTTCATGAACAAGTTCTCTTGCGAGTTCCTTTAGAAAGGTTGATCTTGGTATTTCACGAGGCTTTGCATAACAGCCATGTAAAACAAAACTGTCGACTGCAGTAATATTCAGAATTGCATAAAAGAGAACTACCGGCTGTCTATTTGTTCGTCGATTTATTGAGTAATTTGCGCATTTCCCGTCGAGAAAATCAACCCCTGATTTTGTATAATTTATGCAATAATTTCAGGTTTGTTTGTTTGAACATCCGTTGACTCAAGATGGTACATTGTTGAAATCAAAAGCACAGCTTTTACTTTCTTTGGAACATTTCTGTGGAACATGAGAGGGAAGTTTAATATCCTTAGTAAAATCATATATACTACTGCCTTCTTCTCTCTTTATGTATAAACTAATGTATATAATTCACGTGGTTTTGTTTATATTCCTATACGCCTTAAGAACTAAACTGGAAGGAAAACATGCCCTGTTATCGGGCGGCATTGCGTGAACTTTGGCAAATACGTTGGCTACACGACGCCATTCTTCAACGCATGTGTAATTGAAAAAGCCTTAAAAATATAAAGTTGATAGATTAAAGTACTTTTTATGTTGTAAAAAATTGCAATAATAATGTGATATATGAGTTAATATATATTTACATTATATAAATAATATATTCCATACTATTTTACGTATTCTCACCAATTCCTACAACCCTGAAATACCACAAGTAACTATAAGTAAGGGCTTTGACTTTCTCAATATTTAGGACCGCTACATTGGTTACATCTGCTGTCAAAATAGTACAACTTTATCCTGAATCCAGAGTACCTACTGGTTCGAGGACCAAGGTCTGAACTGTGCTATGGAAGTAACAACCTACACTTTCTACATCGCAACTCGTATAGACATAACTCGTAAGTTATGTCAAAGGTAACACTCTATAAATTAAAATAAGCTTTACTTCTCATTGACTGTGTGTTCCTTTGACAAAAAATTTTTAACGAAAACATGATCTGAGATTTGGAATCTACCACGGCCTTTGTTTAGTAACCATCTTAGAATTCCCTGAAACGATTCAGAGAAATATATAAAATCCAAAATTAGGATGGCCGTAGCTGAGAATTGAGTCTTGGGCCTACATAATTCTAGTCTAATGTGTACCTGTCGTGACACTTCGCTCGGTAAAGGTCTGACTTTACTGCGCCTATATGTCGCGCTGTCCGATATTTTTATTTCACTTCGCGTGTCTCTCTCGCATGTAATTCCATTAAATACTGTTTGTTGTGTTATAGAGTGTTCTCGTTCATCAAGAAAGTATGCCCAGCTGAGTGGATACATAGATTGAGCATGTTCGACCACGCTCTCAGCCAGTATGACTAACTCGCTATATCAACATGAATGACTAGGGAAGTATGTTCTCTCTGCCCTGTGGCACTCTGCAGCAGGCGGTTGATTGTTTAATTTTCAATTCCATAGAGACCCAGGCGTATACGTTACCTTTTCTCCGATAATTGGCTTTTCCATTCGATTTGTTAGAGATTCATTCATGCGTTCCGTACCCAATGGAAAAAATAATAATTTCAAACAATTCTGGGAGTAGTTGTTTTTGATGCGCAATTTCAAATTATGTAACGTTTGGCGGAATTTTTTTTTCTATTGTTAACCAGTTATTTTCCAACAATGGTAATATTCTCCTTGCAAGGTTGCACAAACAAATCCTTAAAATTTTAGGTATTCATAGCAAATAGGAATAAAATACTTAATCATTAATGCGTAGTTTGTGCTGAAATGACGGAGTTAATTTTATTACTCATGTCCATACATACACATTTATTTATTACACAATCTGAATTAAACAAATGGTGCTACATGGCGTGGTATGGTCACAGAACAAACAGTGCTTTACTTATTTTTGTTGGGTTTTTATGGTTGACATGTACTGATGAAATATTGAACAAAGGAACACAGACGGAATACTGAACAGAGAGGAGCCAATATTGGAACGTGACTGTGTCTAGAATTAGATTCATGCCTCACCTCGAAGGTAATCCCTGGTCCACGCCTGGAGAAACTGGGTGTAAACAACTTTGTTACCACGTCAACCTCACTGAGTGTGACATTCTAGCCACAAACTACGATCTCTACGTCTCTACAGTAAAACAAGCTATTGCTATTAACGTACACAGTCGAGCTGGTGTTTTACTGTTTCAGAATATTGCCATACCCAGTAATAGGCGATATTTAATTAGAAAATATTAACCTCACTGCAGAGTGTTCAATTTGAAACTCTCTCAGCAGTCAACTGCTTGATATTATCTCTCACGGAAACTTCAAATAAATACACACTTCCATTCCTTAACTAAGCCCGTTTCTTGAGAAGGTCGATTCGGTAAAAACAGCGTATTATAAATAATCATACTTTCGTAAGTATAGATAGAGTAGCTAAGCTAACATAGGTCGAAAGTAACTTTTGCTACTAATTCACTTAGTATTTCCGTCAATTACTACAAATCTGCTTGATTATTGTTGAACATTTGCATGTCTCAGACCTTCTAAACGTTTCTTTATTGTGTACCCGAAAGTCTTCTATAACTTTGTTTCGGCTGAATCCAAACGAGCAATACGACCACACATACACACAGTAGAGCGGGGCTATTTCGCTCACTTTTTTAAAATAAAAACAAACAATGCTAAATAGAATAAACATTTAACAAGCTACCGTCAAGCTTTGTGAGAGCAGGTGTTATTTTGTGCCACACAAAATGTTTGAATTTTATATCATTTGAGTAAAAAATAACTAACTGTAATTGAGAGTTATAAATTATATGTTCAAGTCATCCAATTAGAATTAAAATTTTTATGCCTAATAACTACCAAATAAATATTTTTAGTGGCACAAAATTACCCAGATTGACGGTATCAAAACCATAGTTACCAATGAAAAACACTGCTTATTGCTTTGACCACAAACTATTACATTAAACTTGACAACAATTTTAAACAAATGCTAGCTTCATTGGGCTATTTCGCTCGTATTTACCTCCGTAAAACCTAAATAGACTACATTTTCCCAAACATTCATTTTTCCTCTAGTCGCCTTATTTTTCTGTAATAATTGTGAGAAAAGTACCTTGGAACTAAATAAAAACTTTGACAGTGTTTAGGCATTGGATTTAGGCAAACACAATAGCCCTATTTACTGTGAGAGTAGTAGCTCAAAACAGCCTCTCTTAATCTCTGTATACAGGATGTTTCTTAAATAGGGGAAAATTTTCGCATGCGTGTTCCTCTCGAAAAAAGAAGACGAAAACGTGTTATGCACTATCCGCCTAAATGTAATATAAGGGGAGTTATGAGCCACCAAATATCAAATTTCAAAACCATATTTTCCCAATATATCGGAAACTAATTGACATAACAATACAATATTTTCAGCATTGCTTAATGCTATTAGGATCTTCAAACCAGCAGCAAAGTCTGGTTGATACCTTCCTCCCTTATGAAAATATCGGTGGTGGCTACCCTCTAATTGCATACAACTTTGTCAACGTCAGGATATGTGAACAATTTAAGACGGTGTATTGTGTAATAAGACCTGTGTGACGAAAAATTTCCTCTTGTTGCAACTGTCTAGGACCTATCGTTTTCGTGTAAAACGCACACAAAGGTTCGGTTGCTGCTACAGAGGGCCAGGAAGGAACTGTTGGAAACGGAGGTACAGTGCCCGCACGCTAGGAAAGGTTCTGTAGACGCGCAGCTGAGAAGTATTCCCCTCCTTCCGCAACTAACAGGCGAGACGGTGCGCTTCTGCTGATTGGTTACAGTCGCAAAGACCGCACCCACATTTCAGAGCCCACATCCACTACTGACCTGAGTGATAACATTAGCCAAAGAGCCAAAGAGTAAGTGCCTGTTGGGTGCGCGCTGAGAACAGTCACAAATCACTCGTGTATAATACGCTACACGTTCGCTTGGGTCGCGATAGTTAACGTGCACGGTGTTGTGTTGTAACGTGTTATTATGCCTCCGATACATTCGAAGCTTAAACGCAAGGTTTTGCATTGCCAAACGCGCGAAGTTATTGCTAATGTGATTGTGTTTATGAACGAAGAAAAACGAGCTAAGGGGCCTATAATTCCACTTGCCGAAACACGAAAACACGTTGCCGCCGCTAC
>PNEQ01027283.1:0-24803 GCA_003012365.1 Medauroidea extradentata
TTGAATTCTTGACATATCCTTTCCTTTGACCAACGACTGGGCAATAGACTGATTATTTTGACTTTATCTTCCTTGTTAGAGATCCTAAATTTGTCTTTTAATTTATTAATTAAGAGGTTATACTCTTCAACTAAGCTACTAGTAGGAATTATTTCTTGTTCATCTAGAGCTTGTGTGTTGTCTGGAAAAGATGCAACTAACTTGTTTTTAAAAGCACTGGAAACATTTTTTGATTTCTTTAACAGAGCACCTGTTTGCTTCTCTGCACCAAGTCTCTTAATTTTAGAAACAGGAGATAAGTCTAAAGAGGAACATATTCCATCAACTTTTTCCAGTCTTTCTTGCACAGGTATATACTCATCTATTACACTTTCTTCATTTTCTTTAAGCACAAATATCTTTGAGTAACAGTTAGGACATAGAGACTTGCCTGGAGTCAAAGGAACAGACATATTTTTTTGTTTATCAATATGGTGCAAAAACATTTCTCTTAAACCCTTCTTAATTGGTCTTTTGTGCATTTTCAAAGGGTCGCAACAAGTATCGCCAAACAAATGATTGTACCTAATAAGATACTTCAGTTCATGGTATTTGCACACTGAGCTGACATCATAATCACATAACCTCAAATTCAGAAGTGCTTGTTCTTCTTCACTGTAGTCTCTTAAAAACTTCAATTCCTTATCCACACAGCCATACACAGTTTTATGACACTTCTCATTTGTATACATTCCCACAGAACATTCCATTTTGCAACTTAAAAAACAAGCATTCCTGTTATAGAACCTTCTAGAACATAAGTTACATAAACTATTACCGAAACTAAGACTGAGACAATGTAGCCGACAGTGTAGCCAACAGTGTTATTATTGTTTTAACCTAACAGCTTAAATATTTATACTGAAATAAACATTTGTGTTCATTAGTAAGTTAAGTTCATAATAATGTAAGACTTATTTTCAGGAATTATTAACACGGTTATACAATCAAAAAATATAATTATTAGATTGTATGACCAGCTACAACATTTATAAACACTTAATAAACACTAAACTAATAAATCACAGGTAATTTATGCAGTTGAGGTAGCGTTAAAGGTATTGATTTTTTGTGATATTTCAAGTCCTGTAACTTCCATATTAGTAGAATATCAAACTTGTAATTTTAACTGAATGTTGTTCTCCTACATAGCTTTGTATGTAGCAAATTTCGTAATTTTTGAAGCTCCCCCACCAGAGATATAATATCTCAAAATTTGATAAATTCAAGCAAAATGCAATGTTTAACAGTGTATAAAAAAATCTGGGAATAACTGAAAAATTCAAAACATTGTGAGAATTCTCTGTGAGTAGATGGGAATTCAAAGGAAAATTGTCAGTCCTAATATTGTTCCCCTTCCTTAACATTTTTTTGTCCAAAGATTACTATTTTTGCCACAATTACTTTACTTTTCATTGCAGAATTTTAGGAAAATGAATAGGAGTATGTTAAGTAGTCAGTTATCAATATAAAGCTTATTTCATTAGTAACACAATGGTTTTTGATTTAAGACTCTAGCTGAAATAGGTATTATGCTGTAACTGATTAAGTAAATGTTAATTTTTGCCAAAACTGGTGTGCACTAAGTTACAGAAATTGCTGTACAAAAAAAAAGTATGCCAAATAATTTCTATAAAAATTTGTTTTGAAGTACCAATATGTGTAGGAATATATGTGATAAGTTTCGTAATTTTAAAAAATGGTCACGCAACCACTATTGGGTGATTTGACATGGAATGACCCTTATGTAACGCTCTGTGGTGTAGTTAGATCTCGTGTAGAAGGGTCCTTGATGAAATGAATTGACATACAGCATCCAGTTTCATCTCACATTGTCTATTACCTCGCAGCACTCAGCCAAGCAATAATGCACTACTTTCCCCCTAATCTATACTATATGTTAGGTTACTCTAGGTGTTAGTGTGTGATATTCTACTTGCATCACGTTATGCGGGAGTGAGTCATGTCTCCCAACAGCTGCGTTATTATGGTTTTTTACTGCATTTTTCTGTCAACTGTAAAGATGTTTCTATAGTCTGTCTCATGTAAGTGTTCCAGATTTTGACATTTCTTCTGAGAAATGTGCCTAACAGTTCCATTGTTTTGACCTTAATCCCTGGTAGCTTCTTGGGAAAACAAGGCCCCTGTTATCTTGTTTACAGACCTTTTTTCCCAGAATGTAATTGCCAAAATCTGAACATCTTACCAGAGGTAAACTATATCTTGATATTGTAATTTTTTCACCACATATTTTTTTCAAGTTCACAGGTAAAACACTACTTCCAACATGTCGTATCCTGTATCATGGCCTTATTTTGTAATTTGGTTTGTGCTCTTCGCCAGTAAAAAGTCAATTACTTATTTAATCACTGAGAAAAATTTATCTCTTTGTAAATCATCATATTTTTTAAGCTACATATGGTAACATAGTGCTAACAAAGTTATAAACACAAACACATAATTTTACTACAGTAGAGTCTCGTTATAGCAAAATGTCACGGGTCTGGGTTCGAACTTCGCTATAGCCGTGTCTTCGCTATAGCCAAATTTGGCAAATTCTGACCCCTAAACCCAAAAATTGCATTAAACCGGTCTTTAATATTATTTAATTATAAAGTAGTATATCATTTTAAGGAAATATAGGTTTATTTTAACAGGTAAGTATGTGCTGGTTACATTGATACCCAACAAGTACGGGTGCAACTATTCACTAAGTCAAAACAGGCCAAAATCTCCACCGCGTCATGCAAGTATGGCTATCAATCGCTGGACCAGCTCAGTGGTGTCTCGCCCGGGCAGGCGCGCAGCAAGTGTACACGCACCGGCAGTCAACATGATTACACTGCCGGTCGCTGGAGACAGATGTAATCAGTTTGACGAGTGTAGAAATTGATTTATTTATTTTAGCATGCATGCTCTGATAATAATTCTGTGTTCCCTTTCACACTGTAGCACACACAGAATAATTTGTACGCTTTCCCGAGACACATAAAAGTCAGCTTGGACAGGTGAATGTAATTGTTCACTTGTCCGTTGGCAGTGGCAGTGCGTAAGGCCCTGCTCTCGTGCTGTAGCACTGAGAACTTTTACAAAGTTATTATTGTTGTGCATGTAATTGCAAGTGATTGAGGTTAGGGAATTGTGTTTGTAAACAGGTAAATGTGAGGTGTGTGTGGTTGGCACGAGTGAGAGCGGGAGCGTTGTGGTGGTTGTTGTCGTAAGGCGGAGAGTGGAATGGCTAAGGATGTAGTGGAGTGTAATTGTGTGATGTAGAAATAAAGTTGTGAACACAAAAATTATGTACTTAATTTTATTAAATTTCAGGTAATATGCCACAATTTATACCTCTAACATTTCTTAATAAGAGATCTACTGCTTTGCGTTAAGTTTTACAGGCGGGCGGAGTTTTGTCAAGTAATTTCGTTTGTGTATATTGCAATTTTGTATGGTGTAAACCTGGCTCAGTGCTCCCACCGGCTAGCGCACGACTGTCACTCCCCTTTCCTACCCTCTGTCCTTTTGAGAGGCGTAGAGAGATGCGGGAACCTCGCCTTTATCAACACCTGCTCCATGCAATGAGCAGAGTATCCCTACTAGCTACTGCGCAAGTGCGCAACAGTTACGTCAGCGCGTTGAGAATGATGGCCGCTCGCATCGCACACGTTTTTGTACATTGCAGACTGGTAAACAAGGTAATTTTCGGTGTCGCATGGACGTGTAGCTGACTTAGAATAACTTTTATGAATAGTATGTTACTATGTATTATTATTGTACTGTAAGTTGCGGGTGTGAGTGACGTGATACTATAAAGAATGAACTGCCGTAGATTCTATGTTATTAGTCTTTGGCGCAATGGATACATTACCGACACTTTATGATGGGATAGTTTGGTAAGTCGAATTTTACAATATTGATTCATTTTGTGCAATTCTGTGTTTCTTGAGCGTAAGTGGAAACACATTTTAAGGTTTGTGTACGTAGTTTATTAGGGGCACATTTATTTTCCGAATGTGACGTATGAACTGTACACATTTATTGACGTGTTTTGTAATTGTAATCATAAATATCGTAGGCCTAAGGCCTAGCTTATAATAAAACGAGCTGCGTTATGTATGTGTTGATTTTAAAGTGGACAAGCGCATGAAACATCTAGTTTTCATAATTGAAGGAGTTTGTGCCTGAATCTCACAGCCACAATTATACAGTGAAAAAACGGCTGTGAATCTAGGGTTAGCTAACAAGCTCATGCCAAGGCACACTTTCTACCTCCAAAACCACACAAACCAACAAGGTGACGCCACTGATCACTCAGGGACAGGGTAATAGTCACTAAATGCATACAACTACTTAAATTAAACTCGTAGAGGGTTTCAAAACAAAGCTGCGTTCATTGATCATACAATACACAGAGTTTCCTGATACAAGTTACAGCAGTCAAAATTATCATTGACCAAATTTGATTACGCGCGCAAATACACGAAGCATACTGAAAAATAAAATGGGGCGTTGATCCCCTCGTGGCCGAAATGGCACCACTTACGCAAGGACAAGAAAACAAACTAACGAAATGTAAAAAACACGAAAGCAAGATTTAAATTAATAACCAAACAGGAAAAAATGCTTAACAGAATAAAGATCAACTCCCATAGGTGCCGCATCTGTCACGAGGAGATCGCGAGAACATTCCAGGACGGCGAGCGAAGGCAGAGTGCCACGAGGCAGCCGGGATCAGCTCAGCGAAGACCGCCAGGAGGAGGGGTGGAGAGGGGAAGGGAAGGCACGAAAACGGCCAAGGCTGCCCGAAGCTAGTCTGAGGGACGACTGCGTGGTAGGTAGGGGGGAGGACATGTTCATTGGCGGGGCTTGGCAGGCGCACAGTTCGAAATCTCAAAATCTTCTTTAGTCCATGCTGGCACCATATTAAATCACCAGGTTCGTGGAAAACAGCGGAAGGGTGAGCTAGCCCAGCTCAAGTTATTAACTTATAGTGTGCGGAATATTTATTTAATCGTATCAAAATGATATGCCAATGCGGGACTGAAGATACGCATAGGCCTACTTCTCATGTGTTATAAAATTGAGTTTGCATTTAGACAAGCTGAACTCTAACGTAGTTTTAAGAAATCTCACATGCAAAATTGTTGGCATTTTATCTACGAATCGGGTTCACATTAATCGTGAGGAAGCGCACAGGGAATGCAGTACGAACAAATGTACAGAAACTGAGATTGTAAGCTGTAGAAGTTACTTCGCAGTTATTTATACTAATTTGCAGTTAGTGGTATTCATTGCTTGTGTATTTTACTAGTATTTATACATTGTAGAAAAATTTGTTTGGAGCAGTGTAATGTAGCCACAAAAATAAGTCCACGGCCCGGTTTCACCAACATCTGTTAAGTATGTAACATTTGTTAAAGGGGATTAACAGAAGATTTTACACGTTAAACATAACTTAAATAAAAACATGTGGTAATATTTTTGTTAATATGCAGCAGAAAGATGCAAACTGGCTGAAAATAAAAATTAAACACGGCTTTTGTTTTAAGTAGACTACTCACATAAACACAAACTGTCTGAATTTTTTTTTTTCCTTTTGCAAGTTAAACCAGTTTTGTATTGTTAGGGAAGTTGCATACGTACGTACGTGAAGGCGCAAACTATGCCATGCGACAGCTGTACAACGTGTGTGTATTATGGCTGGTGAACACGTTTGACATCTTATAATATCTGCTGATCAGACGTACTCTGAGAATATTTTTAAATATTATTTTTTCAAAGACGACAAGATTAATTATAAATTACAATTAATACAAAATTAAACTTAGTGCTTTAAGTTGAAATTTTTTTTAAAACACTCTTTATTGGCTACATTGCTGAGAAGCATAGTATAATATTACTGGTTTCCATGAAATGCAGTGCAAAGTTATGTACCTTTGGGTTAAAATTATGATTTTTAGTAGGGAAAGAAAGTGTAGCATTTTAGAGGGGGAGGAGGTAAAGAACATTATACTATTCAGAGCACTGAGCTCAAAACATTGACCGGCCGCCACTGTCCGTTGGGCAGGTAATGATAGTGTTATTTGTCAGCAAAAATAAGCGATGCCAACATTGATAGTTGCTTTGTTTTCGCGCACTAGTAGTGAACTATGTTTAGTGGCGGCACGAAGTTAAGTTCGAAGCCAATTAGTAGTAACAGAAGTGGACGCACGTATACGTATTGACTTTGAGTAAGGTCACAAGTGTGTGATTTTATTCCAGCAGTGTGCCGACAGAAATCATGTCTAACTTACGTGGGCGCTACCAAATCTACACAGACAGTTCGTTGAAAAGCAGTGCTAAAGCTAGACATGCTCGTTTTCACATGGCCCACAGCTCATGATTTTTTTTTTAACTTTTTATTTTTCTTTCTTCCCCTTCAGCTGTTCAAACAGACTTGTTCCAAGACAAAAAGAAAAGGTGGCTTATTCTTGTTTCCACGCACTTTCTGACGGTGTGTAAGATACTTTAACAATGCAAAGGCTAGCCCGCTCAAGTTTATGGGATGTTTAGTGTGTTAAATTATAATTTATAATTAATGTACAGTAAATGTTGAAATTGCCACTAAACTAAAAGATAGAATCACCTACGGCAGACTGTGTAAGCATGAAGGTGAATCAGAACAGCAAATGCACTGACACAGGATGCGTCCTCTCATCCGCCGTCCTTGCTGCTAATCTAATGAAGGTCAAGGTCCACGGGGTGAAATATGAGCTGTAGCAAGCTAAGCAGAGATAAGCACGAGTAGTTGTGTGGGTGCGTGTGTGAGTGACTCAGGTATAGCACAGCTGGTGGCAATTATTCTTAGTGAAGAAACAACATGTCGTCCGTTATTGAGTCAGAACACGCAGTTCTTTTTCCAAATAGCCGTGTCATCTGAACTGAGCAGAAGGTTTTTGGGAGCGCTTGACAATAGTGTCTGGCATCGGAGCCTTCCTCTTTTTATCTCCCCCCCCCCCCCCTAAACCCCTCTGATCCGTGTTGTTGGCTGGCTGTGGTTTTTTTATGTAGAAGCAGGTTGAGGGAGGGAAAGAGACATTATTGAACTCTTCTCATTTGTGTGAGTATCCTAACAACCCTCACTTTGTTAACCATACACAGGATCTAGGCCCAAGCGACAGAGCAGCTGGCTGATGCGCCCGGCCATGTTGCCGAGGATCTAAGTGCTCTCCCGGAGACTTTATAATTTTATCGCCGTTCCTGTGCATTTGCGAAAATTCCGGGCCTCTTATTATAGCTGAATTCTAATGAACATACAGTATTTTAAATAATCTTTCCTGCTCGCGATGCTAACTTTTTCCATTTTATTCCTTCAAAATTATTAAAAAAATTTTTTTTAATGGGCATTCAGGATATTGTTGTAGTTGCGTTGTTGTTGTAGCCAATGTAGTTGCGGGGCTCGACTGTACGTATATCAAAATCCAAAATCGTAATATATAAATAAAATCAGAAAAGCAAGCTGTATGTGAAATTACACACGGTTGAAAGCACGATAATTAACTACAGAAACGTAGCCATTGGTCACCTTGGTTGAGAGGGGGTGGGGGAAGTTGAGTGCGCAATTCTATTATTAGAACAACGCGCACTTGAGTTTGAGGAGGGAAGCGAGATGTCCAGGCAGAGGCATGACCTTTGTGACAGTGCGAGCGGACTGTCTTAGTTTGGGGGAGGGGCGGCGGCGCGAAGGGTGGAGGTAATTTCTACATCCAGCTGTCATGATAACAAATACCTACTTCACAAGGTCACGTACATCGCTGCAAGCTTGCTTCACATGGCCACGAATCTCGCTTCAAGCCTGCTTCACACGACTCAACATGTTTCTACTCATAAAATTCATATTTTTCATGGAAATTTTTTTAGATTTTTTGACGGTTCCTCAAAAAGATTTAGCTATAACCATGTTTTCGCTGTTTCCATGTTCGCTATGACGGGATTCTACTGTATTTAAAAAAATATTCATGTACATCAATTATATTAATTTTTCAGGTCTATTTTAAAAATATTGAAGTATTGCTGAGAATACTTTTTGTGATACCTATTTCTTCTTGGGAAGCAGAGAAAACTTTTAGTGCACTTCGAAGGCTGAAGAGTTATCTTCTTCGCAACACCATCACTCAAAAAGACTCAACAATATAGCTGTGGGCAACATTCACAAAGAATTTTAGAGAATTTGGCTTTGAATAAAATAGTTAAATAATTTGTGCTATCAAATGAAAGATGAGTTAATATTTTTGGGTTTGCCTGAAAAATGTAGGCATGTTCAAATGGAACACAAGTAATTTTTTGTATATGTAAATATTGTATGTTTTTTTATTTATGTTATGTATATTTATTTTAACATCACATATTAAACGTAATACAGAGGCTTTAGTTTTAACAGTACTTTGTTTTTACAGAATTTTCCTTTAATAGGTTGTAGTACTTCTAAAATATCTGCTGCATAATGGAAAAACAAACAAAAATAAATCTGTGTTCCCAAGCTTATTGTTATTCATAGAAAGTAGCTTCTATTTTGACATCATAGTTTTAGTCTTGTCATACTCAGCTGCAAAAATAAAAGTGAGCGGGTGAACCTTTCGTAATATTAAAAAAGTAGTAAAAAATTAACAACACAATATTATTGTCAATATTTACTTTAAATATTGTTGACTACAAATTGTTTTCCATAATTTACTCAAATATATTAAAAAGATTACCAAAATTATAAAAAAATTATTTAATGAAAATGGTACTGCTCCTACCAGCTGTTTATTTAAAGTTCATATATAAAAACTGCTTAAATAGACTCTTATTTTACATTTTAAAATCGAAACTTGGCCAATGGAGGAACACCCCCTCCTCTTTTTTTTAAAGAGGTGATCAACATCGGCTTCTGGATATACTTGTCCCCCCCAAAGGTTAACTACCACGCACACCAATGAAATAATATGTAACCAACATAAAGTATAAGTAATTGCCCAGATCAGCTTAAAATCCAACCTGGGAATACATACATCTCATTAAACAATTTAATACACTGGGAATATATAGGCCTAAGTCATCTGTTCTTTTCTTTTGGTAATATATAGGCCTACATTTTTTGCAGCTGACAGGCACAAAATCTCATGTGGACTTGATATTAAACGGTACCATTTACTTGCTAGAAAATAAATTAATCTTTAACTTTTACATACAAAAATACATTTGAGTCGGCGCCTTGAAAAAAGCATTTGTATATAGGCCTACAGCAAGAATCGTGAGTGTTAACCCACACATTTTTTAAAAATAAGTGGTAGGCAACATTTTTTTTACTATTTACCGCAATACATTTCTTTGAATTGATAATTTGCTTCTTTCTTTGTAACTTACTAGAAATACGAAGCTGCTGGGCGGTAGTTATCAAGGCTGAAGGTTTCTTGAATATTCAAGTTAACACATAAGAATGTCAAACACACACGAACACGGTCACTTCTCACACTTGCAAATAGCCGTCCTTTGTTTTGGTTACAGTGACTGGATGGTGCGGTTGTTTGTAAACCAGTTATAGAAATGACACGAATTGAAGAAAATAGTCAAGTAGCTAATGCTGCATATGGAACCATGTTATTATATTACCGTTACTTCAAAAAGCTTACTTATTTTTCACTAATAATACACACTGTTTTCAACGTCGGCAATGGAAGTTAACCGATTTGTTGTTCAGGGCTGCCATACTGCTTCATCAGATCATATGATCACGTCCTGTTGTTTTAAAGTGTATGTTATTCTGCCACGTGTTTGGCACATGTTACAAATATTGGTAGCATCAGTTGTCAAAACAAGGAATTCTTACGTGGTATAGACTGTACATGTTAAGAAATCTACCATCTATTCCTGTTGTTTTTCTTACATGGTCATGAGCCACAATAACACTAGGAACAAGATTGTTATACTCATTCCTGCTGTAATAAAAATATAAGGATTTTCTAGTGGATTTGCTCAGATCATATTGTGTATTAATTTCTGACAGCGAGGAAATGTCGTAGCTGTTATATTGATGTATTTTGACGTTTTTATTTTGTATACTGGTTGGTCAACTTATACTGTAGTTACAATATGTGGCATGTTGTGTAATTATGCAGTTACTACAGTATTTAGCTAGACCACTATGTGTTTATCTACATGAATGCTGGTTATTATACTGTAGTTACAATATGTGGCATGTTGTGTAATTATGCAGTTACTACAGTATTTAGCTAGACCACTATGTGTTTATCTACATGAATGCTGGTTATTATACTGTAGTTACAATATGTGGCATGTTGTGTAATTATGCAGTTACTACATTATTTAGCTAGACCACTATGTGTTTATCTACATGAATGCTGGTTATCATAACTTGTTTGTGTTTTATGTTGAGGTGGTGTAAAGAAGACCTGGGACTGGAGCTGGCTTCTGCTCTTCCTGCTCTACTTAGTTGGGTTCATGTGTATACCTGTATGGTATGTCTGTACGTGGGAGCTTCGCCCTGCCCTAAGCTTCGTCATTCTCATGGAGCAGGTATCCTCTCTTCCTTTCTTCACTGGTTCTTTCTCTAGTGTTTTTGTTCATATGTGAACGTGTGTACTATGTCTGTACATGGGAGCTTCGCCCTGCCTTAAGAGGGCGTGCTACATAATTCAACTCTAAAATCATTAATCTATAACTGTAGGTTTCTTGAAGCCAATTTGTGAAAATTAAACAATAGCAATCCTAGACAATAGTTTTAGCCAACGTTTTGAACAAAATTGTCTCCAGTGTTACGAACTTCTGAGGCACAATCTCTGACGCCGGAACCTTGTGCATTTAACTGCGGCGCAAGAGATCACGCGTAACGAATGAGTAATTCTGGATAAATATTTACTCATAAAGTTGGCAATTACCATTATCTAGGATTGACATGGAGTATATTATTCATATCGGCTTCGAAAAAAATGTAGAAATCAATTGATCTTTTCAGTGTTTATTTATCTACCACACACTCTTAAGCTTCGTAATTCACATGGAGCAGATACCCTTTATTCCTTTCTTTATTTGTTCTTGCTGTAGGGCTTTTGTTCATATGTGAATGTGTATAATATGTCTGTACGTGGGAGCTTTGCTCTGCCTTAAGCTTCGTAATTCTCATGGAGCAGATACCCTCTATTCCTTTCTTAATTTTTTCTTGCTGTAGTGCTTTTGTTCATATGTGAATGTGTATAATATGTCTGTACATGGGAGCTTTGTCCTGATGTAAGCTTCGTAATTCTCATGGAGCAGATACCCTCTATTCCTTTCTTCATTTGTTCTTGCTGTAGTGCTTTTGTTCATGTGTGAATGTGTATAATATGTCTGTACATGGGAGCTTTGCACTGCCTTAAGCTTCGTAATTCTCATGGAGCAGATACCCTCTAATCCTTTCTTAATTTGTTCTTGCTGTAGTGCTTTTGTTCTTGTGTGAATGTGTATAATATGTCTGTACGTGGGAGCTTTGCTCTGCCTTAAGCTTCGTAATTCTCATGGAGCAGATACCCTCTATTCCTTTCTTCATTTGTTCTTGCTGTAGTGCTTTTGTTCATATGTGAATGTGTATAATATGTCTGTACGTGGGAGCTTTGCTCTGCCTTAAGCTTCGTAATTCTCATGGAGCAGATACCCTCTATTCCTTTCTTAATTTGTTCTTGCTGTAGTGCTTTTGTTCATATGTGAATGTGTATAATATGTCTGTACGTGGGAGCTTTGCTCCGATGGTGTTCTCACTGGTAGCAGCTGACAACCTGACTTCCAAGGTTACATCTTGCCAAATGTCCTTTATTTACATGTTTATTGTGCTTCTTTCCTTCCATCCTGGTATGTACAGGTGCCTGCAACTGTGTCCTGATCGTTTGTGTCTGCCTATTCTGCACTTCCCGTGGTAAGAGTTGATCCACATGTCGCCTGTACCTCTTGTCCGACATACCAGCCACTTCATAGATCCAATGCCCTTGTGAAGCTATTACGACTCCTGGCAACCATAACTCCACTGTAGTTGCGAAACAGCACTAGCTGCCCTACATGGAACTGGCACCTTGGAACCTCGGTAGCTGGAACAGGTTGCTTATGTTCCAGTGTGTTTTTCATTGGACGCAACTGGTCCAACGCTGTTCGCAGTAGCAGTCCCGTCAACAGTTCTGCAGGAGTCTTCTGTGATACAGAACTTGGTGTTGTGCGGAGTGCCAAAAGTATTTTGGCCATTCTTGTTTGCCAGTCTCCATCCCCTAATTTTCTTAGCTTCCCCTTTACTGTTTGCACCATCCATTCCACTTGGCCATTACTGGATGGGTGAAAGGGTGTCGCTTGAACAAGCCGAATGCCATTCTTTGATGCAAAGTTCTTCATTTCCAGGGACACAAATGCATTGCCATTGTCCGAGACTATACACTCGGGAATGCCATGACAACTGAAAATCTCCCTCAGCTCTCTAATCACAGCTGCCGATGACCTTGAGGGCACGATTTTCACCTCTATCCGTTTAGAGTATGCATCCACCATTATTAAACATCTTTCCTTGAAAAGGTCCTAAAAAATCAACATGTAGTCGCGTCCATGGTTTTGACTCTGGCGGCCAACTAGCCTCTTTCAGCTTCGGAGGATTAGCACGAAGCTGTTGACATTCTGGACACTGTCTTACCATCTGTTCTATGTCATGGTCCATTCGTGGCCACCACGTGTAGCTGCGGCTTACTGCTTTTGACCGAACAATTCCATCGTGGTTGACATGAAGCATTCCCAATATATTTTTTCGCAATACTGTTGGCACAATTACACAATTATCCCATAGAATGCAGCCATTATATAAAGACAATTCATCCCTTTGAGTCCAATATGGTCGAAGCTCTTCTGTCATGGTAGCCTCAGGCGACCCTACTGAAGTCCTATGCTTCACTTGTGCTAATACAGGATCTTCCTCTGTCAGTGTAGCCAGCTTTTCAGCATCAATTGGAGGGTCTGGTAAAGCCTCCAACATGAGAACATCTCCCACTGCTGGAATGTGAATCTCTGGTGCCTGTAGTGGTAGCCTACTTAAAGCATCAGCATGACCAATCTGTGTCCCCGGTCTGTGTACTAACTGGTAGTTGTACGTGGATAACCAGAGGCTCCAACGCAGTAACTGTGGCGACAATATTTCTGGGGTCTGTTTCATCGGGTCCAGAAGTCGCAGGAGAGGTTTGTGATCCGTAACCACTGTAAATATTCTCGCTGCCAGATATTGCCTGAATTTTGTCATCCCAAACATGATCGCTAAAGCTTCCTTATCTATCTGGGAATAATTATTTTCGTGCCTCTGCAGAGAACGGGAACCGAATGCTATGGGTGATTCACTGCCATCTTCATTTTTATGGGCTAAAACTGCCCCAAGCCCATATTCTGATGCGTCACAGGTTAGGACTATGGGTTTTGGATGAATCGTAATGTGTGAGCACTGATTCAGACTGCAGGAGCCCTTTTGCTGAATCAAACACTTCTTGATATACTTCTGTCCATCCCCATTTTTGCCCTTTGTCTAGCAGCCTATATAATGGCTCTAAAAGGTTTGCTTTATTGGGTAAAAAACCTCTCGTAAAATTCAGCAGTCCCAAAAATGACTGAAGTTCCTTCTTTGTGGTTGGGGCTGGAGCATCGTGAATTGCTCGTACCTTCTCCTGTGTTGGGTGTATTCCACAGTTATCCACCCAGTATCCCAAATACTTGACTGTCGTGGCTTCGAACACACATTTTGATTTTTTAAGCTGTAAGCCTGCTGCCTCAGTTCGTTTAAGCACTTGGTGTACCCGTAGCCAATGTTGTTCTTTTGTTGCCCCGTTAATTAATATATCATCCAAGAGCACAACTACCTCAGGTATCCCTGCAACAAGGTTGCCATCAGCTGCTGAAAGATTGCAGGGGCATTACAAACTCCAAAATGCAACGGTTTTACACGAAATAGTCCTTTCATAGTATTTACGGTAAGAATATCTGATGTTGCCTTATCTACTGAAACTTGTAGGTAGGCTTCTGCCAAATCTAACTTGGTAAAAAGTTACCCTCCTGCCAAGTTTGAGAAGGCCTCATTTATTGTTGGATGATGGCAATCAGTTTTCTTGCACACTGCGTTAACTGTGCATTTGTAGTCACCACAAAGTCGTATAGAACCATCTGCTTCCCTTATTGGTACCAGTGGTGTAGCCCATGCTGAGTATGGGAATGGTTCAAGTGACCCTTACACCACCAACCTGACAATTTCTGTGCTGATCTGATCTGGTAAAGCGAATACTACAGGCCGGCTCTTACGAAACACTGGTTTAGTCCCAGCCTCCAATTATACAGTAACTGGTGGCCCTATATACTGCCCAAGTTTCTTTTCTCCAAAAACTTGTGGGTATTCTTCGATCACCTTCGCAGTTTGTTCTTGCTGTAAATTGTGAATCCCTTCTACACTGATCCCTAAGGGCTCCAACCAACTACGTCCGAGTAGACTTGGGCATTTACATTTTGCCACTAACAAGGCTAATCTAGATGAAGCTGTTTTAGTTTGCACATCCACAGTTAAGGACACCAAAACTCCCAGCCATTCTTTCGACCACGTGTGTAATACCATGTTTGCAGCTTGTAGTTTTAGTTGTGTAGGCCACAGTTGTTTATATGTTTCACTGCTAATAATTGTGTGACCTGCCCCTGTGTCAACTTAAATATCTAGCTTCTGACCATCTAAACACACCTCCACACAAATTGGTTGGTGTCTTCTCCATGGGTTGCTGTTCATGTTGTACAAGTTGTACATTTCAGTGTCCTCTTCTGAAGAACCCTGGTTTTCACTCACATCGTAATTAACATGAGGCCTACTTCTGCCATATTTTGACTTCTTCTGTATGCTGTTATATTGATGTTTGGATTTCTTTGAAATACAAGCCCTTTCTAAATGACCTTGTTTGGAACAAAAATTGCACACTGTATACAGGTGCCTGCATGTGTAGGGTTTATGTGGCCCATTACAACGCCAACATAGCTGTTGCCCTTCTGCTGACTTATTCTGAGGTGTGGTTTTGACATTAGTTTTATTATCTATACTGACACCACCCATTGCACCAACCAATTCACCTCCCACATCACCTCAAATGTCACTCGTGTTCCGGTTCGCTGTTTCCGTCGCTACCACCAAATCCACTGCGGCCTTGAAGGTAAGCTTATCTTTCGAAAGCAATGAATATTGCAACATTTTATCGCGTATGCCACACATTAAACGATCGCGTAGCATTCTTTCAAGGCCTGTAAAGTTGCAATGAGCAGCTAACCGCCGCAATGCAGTTACGTACTCAGCAATAGTCTCCCCTTCTTGTTGGTCCCGCTTGTGAAATTTAAACGACTTGACCATCTCATTTGGTTTCGGCCAAAATGTGTTGACAGCAAGCCCAAAATCTCAGCTATTGCTACATCACTCATGCTTTTGGAGACACTAAGACGAGATCAGGTTATAGAGCTCTGTGCCACATACAGAAAAAAATATAGCCTTTGTTCTTTCTTGTCTGTGACTTTATTGGCAGCAAAATAATAGGTTAAACGTTGTAACTTTATACTGTTCAATATTAATTATTTCATGTTTATGTTAATGGCACTAAGGATTAACGAGTTGCAATGTGTATTATTTTAATGCCTAATACAGTAAAACCCTGAAGTTTCCCATTTAAGAAGTTTCCTGCTTAATAAGCATAATAATTTTTCACTTGTCTATATGTACATGTGTAATTTGACCCTTTTAAGAAGTTTTCCTGGATAATAAGCATTATTTTTGCTTGTCCCAACACAAACGTCTTAACAGGGTTTTACTGTACTAGTTTGCCAATATTTAATTTAATATTTAGTGATTTAACATAATATAATTTGTTTGTTTTGATTGCATTAACGTAATATTTTTAATTGTTTTAAAGTGTTTAATTTTCAAGAGTTTTAATATTTATTAAGAGTATGTTTTTTTGAAGCCAGCCAGTTTTGTTTTCTCTATGTGGTTTGATTACCGTAGCGATGTGCTATGCACTGTATTTTAGGTGTGTGTTGGCGAGGCGCTATTCACCGATGGTTTTAAATTTTTAAATGACAATGCAGAAGGGTTTTTGAAAAGGGACATCAAGGAGGGCGAGTCCATTGTAGTTTGGTTTATGGATGCTAGCTAGGTGAGCGGATGAGAGTTTCGTCCTGCTCTAGGGCCATTATTTTAGAAATTTGAGTGAGTTCCAGCACGTCTGAGGGCACCTAAATTGTGAAGATGGTCCCGCAAGAAGGGAAGAAGCCCCAGAGTCAGTCCCCCGCGTCTAGGCAGTTAATTAGCCTACGACTTTTAGTGCAGATTTCTAGCGTGTGCAGAAACTCTATCATGCACGGGTCCGAGAACCCTTAGGGAAGACTGAGGATTCCAAACTAGCTACGGGAGTGTGCTAGAGGTACACCTAATCCACCACAACCACCAGATTCCCGTGTTCCAGCTACTGAAGACACCTACCACAGCTAAGTCCGGCGAGATTTTAGCCTTATATTTAGTCATCTCTGCTAGCCGAACCTTAAGATTCGAGACTAACAGAACAAACTACCGTATTTGTCGGCATATAGTACGACCCGCATATAAGACGAGTCATGGTTTTGAAGGTACAAAATCTTGAAAAAAGTAAAATACTGCACTAATTTTGAAAAACCCGACAGAAAAATATTTTCTTCCTTTGCCAGAAACATTAAAAATTTTGTTAAAATATTTTCAATGCATTTATTACCGTCATATAAACATCATAGTAGACACATAAACGAATAACATTGGTTAATACTGCTCTCCGCGCACCCAAGAGCCAAGGAAATGCACGGCGGCAGCCGGTGACTCATGCCGGCATCATCAGTTGCCGGCAGTTGTGCGCGACTTGGCAATGCCGGACTGAGGCACGCCGCGCACTACATGGCAACACCGGGCAACAACAGCTGCTTGCAAGGTCATTGCATTCCTGTGCGCTGTTGTCTGTCAGCCTTGCAATACACGGTAGACGCATGAATGTGTGGTACGGTACCTAGATCCTCGTTTTTTCCGCCCGAGAGTCTTGTGTTTACGAGACAAAGGATGAAAGCATGTGGACCTAGATCCTCGTTTTCTCTGCCCGAGAGTTGTAGGCTGGCGAGACAAAGTATCTCGGCACGCGCTTGCATCGATCGCCGCTTCGATGCGACGAAGTGTCCTTTATTATAAATGACGCTCATCAAAATTTTGTACCGTAAATTTTATTAAAATAAATGGGGCTCTCGTTTTCATTTGTGACGAAAAACGCAATTCCTCGAAACATCATACGACTCCACAGTTTATAGCTTAGCTTTCAAATGATTTTTTGTTATCAAAAATTTTTGCACCCTCATACAAGACGAGTAGCAATTTTTGAGGGCCAAAAATATGTAAAAATTGCCGTCTTATATGCCGGCAAATACGGTATTTTGCCCTCACATACCCCGAACACTTAAAGAGTTAATTGCTCAGTAAAACTTTTATTTGTGGTGAACTATGTATTTTGGTGAAATTTAATCAAGCCTACATTTTTATGAACTGAATTTAATTTGGACATTTGAAACAAACAGTTAATTTTTAAAGTTCATATATTTATTTTCACTGGCTGGCTAAACCACCTAAAATTTTGATAGGAATTTACTGGCAACGTTCTAAATTAATAATTAATTTGATTTGAGAGAAAGTCTTAATAAATTGCATTTCAGTTTTCACCCCTATTTCGCCCAGCTTTTATTTTGGTAATTTTTGTTTGCTATTTTCCTGCCAAGGGCTTGTTTTATATTAGCTGCCGCCGTGGAAGTAAAGCAGTTTCCTGTTGGTAAGTGTCAAGGTGTTAGTAAGTGCCAAGGTATCACTGCATCACACTATCACCCATGCAGCTAAACAGTAGACTGCCAGGTTACATCACTATACCATATATATATATATATATACACACCTACATTATATTTTTGGCGCACCTGTACGCGGGGCCCGATTTGTTTTGTTAGTTTCTGAAGGCAGCCTAATTTTTCGCCTAATTAGCCTTAGCTGATGAGTAGGAGTAGTAGAACCTCCTACAATTAAGGGACACTGCACCCATTGGTTACAAGAGGTACGAATACAAAGTAGTAGCAATGGAGGACGACAGACATAGCTGCATGTCGGAGAAGGGAAGCCACACAGAGGAGGCAGTGATACCTGCACCTCATAACAAAACTGCTGTCAGTGAGGTAGGCACAACACCTGACGCAGTAGCAGGCAACGAAGTAGCAGTTGAGGGGACAATTAGCCCTTCACACAACGTAATGGCTTCCAGTAGCAGGGTAGTTCCTTTACCTAGCCCTACAACTACCAGTACCCAGGAACCTACTTTGAGCATAATTATACAGTTGTTAAAGGAACAGTCGGTACAGAGTGCACGAATAAGGCAGGAAGTAGCTGCTCAGGCAGCTGAACAGTCTGCTAAGATTGACACCCTTTCTGCACAGGTTAGGCAGGATATTAATGACCAATCGGTACGGCTAGAGAGACTGGAAAGTCAGGTAACTTAGCAAATGGGACAGTTGCGCATTCGAGTGCACGAGAATCGAATTCTGGAAGGTTAAATCAGATGTTGACAAAGTGTGTGTGGAGCTGGAGCAAGTTAAGGTGGCCTGCACCAGCCAGCTGAGTGAGTTTGAGCAGGAGGCTATGAACGCTCAGCTAGACTCAATTGACAGGCATTTTTCTGGCCAAGTTAGAGAGGTAGAAAAAGTCACTGGTGTTAAGTTGGCACAGATGAACAACCGAGTGGACGGTCTGGAGCACCGGTTTGAAGAAGTTATATCAGACTTAAGGAGAGTGCACCTTGCCAGAGTCTCATGGCCCACCATCCATCTAAGTTGTGGGTGAAGCAGCATCCTAACTTTGAGGGAAGAGTAGGAGAAAACCCAGTCACCTTCCTCAAGAAATTCGCAGAGTATGCTGAACTATTCGAGTTGGGGGATGCGGACAAACTGCATTGCATCAGCTGGAGCCGGGTCATTCCGTGTCAAATCAACCATGCTTAAAACCCTTAACCCCCCCAATTGTGATTAAATTCAGAATATATTTTGTACACATGGTGAGATTTAATAATATATATTTTTTAGAATTTTTAAAATACTATTTTGAGACTTATAGCCTTTTAAAAAACCAAATTTAAAAAAAAAATCAATTGTAGATACTTATACAAATGCCACTAGCTCAGCTCCCAATTGAGTTACAGATGTGTTTGATAGCCGGTTTAAAAGCTCTTGAAATGGGCTTTAATTTGACATGTCACGTGATGTTGGTACATTAAAAAAAGTTTTTTGATAAAAAAATTAATTTTAATAACAAAAATATAAAAAAAGTAGTTTTTTTTAAAAATGGGAAAAAATTATATTTTATGTATCAGACTTTAAATAGTACATCCTGAAAGTTATAGAGTGGGATCATGATGGGATCAAAAGTAATTAATTGTTAAAATGGTTAGAGTGTGAGTAAAATTATGATATTTAAGCCTAGAAGCACACATTTCTGAGTGCTACGACAAGTCGAGACACTTTGACCCACCAATCAGTGATGAGGAGTTCATATCCATGATACTTCATCAGCTGCCCTACAGGTATCAAGTGCACTGTACAGGTCGACAGCACACGGACTTGACAGCCTTCAGGAGAGATCTGCTGGAGTACGACCAGATTGACCAATTGCAGAAGCAACAAAACTTCAGGGAACCAGACAGACCGCGACCACCTCCAGAGAGGCCACCACCCCTGTACTCCCATCCTAACCAAAGGGGGCAGCGATATTTCAACAGACCTCCCCAGCCTCCACATGTGAGAAGCATTGAGGCTGACTCACAGCATCGTTTCTACCGAGGAAATTCTTTTGACCCTAACCCTGCCAGATTTGCCAACTTTCGAGGAGGCAGGGGTTACCCTCGAAAGAGACACCAGGGAGAAAGGAAGAAGAGTAAGTCCAAAAGGAGCTCCTCTAGCAGCAGTGAGGAAGAAGTAAGAAGAAATGAGAAGAAGAGCAAGAAAGAAGGGGGCAAGGACAACAAGAAGTCTTCTGGTACCTCTAACCAGGCTAATGAAGAGAAAGGTATAAACATGATGGTTTATTACAGATCTACCCCACCTAACTCACCCAGAAGAGGGTCACAACAAGGATCAGACTCACCACAGCAGCATAACCAGAGAGACGTAATGGTTCAAAACCATGCCTTAAGGGGGGCATCTCCACAGCACTGAGGGTATTTTGAGGGTCAGTTACCCTTAGACCCTTGGGTGAGAGACTTTGTACCTGCGAACCAGGGGATATACCTGGTGCCTAACAAACAAGGTCAGGGCCAAGGTCACACTAATAATAAGTTAAACTAATAGAGGTTAGTATGGACGGGACCCATATGCTGACCTGCGAGCCGACGAGAGGAGGATGAGAACCCTGGGTAACATGTTGAGAACATTTTGCCACAGCCACCAGCAGAGCTGGTTTGATAAGCTACCCCTCATCGAGTTCGTCATGAACAACACAGTGCATGAATCAACCTCTCTCACCCCACATGAAGTGCTCGCAGGCCAAGCCTCAATAGTTTTTGACCCGTCCAAACTACCTAAACCACCTGCTACAGAGACTGGTAAAGCCATGGATCAGGCTAAATGGAGAGAAGAGACTTTGAATTTTGTAAGGCAAAAATTGAATTTAGCAGCTGAGAGAAGGAAGAAACAAGCTAAAACTTCAAGTTAAAGAGCTACAACCAGGTCAACTTGTCTTAGCAAGAGCAGCTCCAGTAAGTCAGTTTTGGCAACATGTTACCAAGAAACTGTTCTGTTTGTACAACGGACCCTACAGAATAAGCAAGCAAGTGCATCCTAACTGCTACGAGTTAGTGGATATAGCGTCGGGAGAAGTAATTGGCAGATATAACTTAACAGCACTGAGAGTGTACCACGCTCCTACACCGGCAGTGTAAGCAAGAGAGACTAAGTGTCAGTCACCGAGTATTATCGTTAGCCTGAAGAGACTTAGCAGAAAAGTCTTGAAGATTAATGTATTTCATCGCAGAGGACTTGATTAAGGGTAACGCCTAGGGACGGCGTATATCAATGTATTATTGATTTGGCAGATTTTGAGTCGACGAGTGGTATGCTGGGTCAACCACCAGGGTGACGGCGCAAGTAATGTAAGCGGCCCTGTAATGTCTGTAATATAGTACTCTCTGCAGGATTATTTTTGTGCCCTAATATGTGTACTGCGAGTGACCTGATTGGTCAGATTTTACTCTATGCAAGGTGTCTATAGAGAATACGGCTGTAAGACGATATGGTACTACGAGTTGTCTATTATGTTTATGTATTAATGTAGATGAAGGGACCCTAGTTGCTTACTACGAGCTAATACCTGCCTAAGGCGCTTTTATACTGCCTACCCGCACTTTCAAATGATGCAAGTACTCACTGTTATCCTGGTCCTGTTCAAAATCTTACATTTTTGAAGATTGTAATTGGAACTACATGAGCTGAGTGAATCTGCTGAGATATCTGAAATTATAAGATCAGAAAGACCCCGAAGGGCTTTTAGGAGACACAAAGCACCTGTACATCAGCCGAAGCTGAAAATTAAGTAAATGTTCTATTACTGAAAATCTGCTAACCGAGAATCCTGCGATGTTGAAGCAGCTGATTGTATTTCTCTTCTTTTCTTGTAACTCTATTTCCTGTTGATAATGGTAATCCAAGGTTTTATCCAGGTCTCCTGAGAATTTTTTTTGTGATGATGTAATGTTGTATATAATGTTGAGTCTTAATTGTTATTGAATTTTTGTGTTATTATGTCTTGTTGTATCCAGGGATTGATACTGTTGACTATGTGTTAATAATGATGTTTGGAGAATTTTAGTGTCTTCGAGATGTGGATATTTAGTAGTTTAGAGAGCTATATTCCAGCTCCTGTGACACGCACATAGGCTATGCTGAGTGGTAGGCATAAGCCTATATCCTACACGGGACTACAAGGTTGTTAGTCTTCTAAATTTTCTCGCATCTTGGTTGAAAGAGAGTTTGAATATGTTTTTCCAACGTACTTTCTGGTTTACGTTAGGAACCTGATCTTAGAGTTGTCTGAGCTGAAATGTTAATGCTGATTGTTGAGTTACAGCAAAAACCAAGTATAATAACTAGCCATGCCAGTAAAAGCCAGTTAATAATTTAGATTTTTAAATCTGAGCACAGTGGTCATTGTTGACACTATGAACTGAACGAGTCTATTTGAATTGTGAAGGCTAAGTTGGAACGAGTGCGACGTATTATGATGTGAACACTTTACGATGATTTTCTTGAAGTAACTTGTAGACACTATAGAATACACATTTACACTTCACACACATTTTTTTTTGTTAACAGCGTTTGTTCAGAGCACGAGTGCCATGTAAACGGTTACACAGCTACGTACGTACATTAATGGCGATAGACGTTCTACTTAAGTGGTATTCTAGCGGAGTGGATAGCTAAGTGCTAAAGACGTTTTGCAGAGACGTTTCTTCAGAACTATGAAGCGATTTTTCCTACTTACAAACTGTGAAAAACGCGGAGAGACACGTTAGCATTGCAGTGACCGTCACGGAAGACTGTAGTACAGCGAGACGTCGAATCCGGCCGGCTGGTGGTGGCTGACGACTTCTACTATCGATGTAATACCGTATTTACTCGAGTTTGAGACGCCATCGAGTCTAAGACGCACCCTACTTTTAAAGCTTAAAATGTAAAAAAAAAAATTTGCATGCGAGTCTAAGACGCACTGCATGGGCGGCTGCTATCAAAACATTATATCTTGGCCGACGTTGGTGGCTCGTGAACCGTCACTAATCTAGCTACACACAGCCGTGTTCTTTATAGAAACTGACTAGCTAAAGGGCGAAGGAAGGTACGTGACTTCTGTGTCAAGGTCAGTGTATGACGCATCCGCAGCCTTATCGCCTACACGCCCACCCCCACCAGTTTGACAGTCACGTGCAGCTGGCATCCTGTCTGGCCACATAGCACAGCCACACGTTTGCCTTTCCTCTCCTCTTTCACAATGCCACTGTTGTTTCCGTGTATGGCAGAAAATTGTGAGAGAAGGGGGTGATGAGAGACATTTCCTTTCATCACGTTTCTGCACAGGAAAAAAAAAAAAACTAACGCAGCACTCAGTCCGTAAAAGAAGCAAAAAAACTAGTAACTATTCGGTATTATCTAACGTGAAGCTAATCCAAACACATCACACACATTACTTTTAAAAAATCATTTTCATAGTAACAATGCGCCATAAATTGCTACAATTTTATTTTTAAAAAAAATTTCCTAACACTTGCTTTGTGTTTTTCATTTTGATTACACATACGTGATAAACTTCATCTTGCTGTATGCACATATATTCCAATTTTTAATTATTATAGCAAAAGTTTTACTTAAGAAAATACTAAAAGTGAACTTGGCATCACCATAAAAAAATAAACACTAAAAACATTGAAAATAAACGTGACATCAGCATAGTTAAAATTAACACTCAAACTGAACAGTAGAAATAAACACTGAATAAACACAACTATTTCAAAAGACTGTAGCTTTAGAAAACAATGTAAAAGTTAAATTAGCAGGAACTGGAACTGCCACTGTCAGAGGATACATCTGCTGGTTCATCAGCGCTGAGCTCGAATTTTTCCTCCCACAGCACATCATCTTCCGTGCCGTCCAGATTGTTGCTGATGCAACATTTCTTAAAAGAATGAACAACTAATAGCTCCAGTATCGCCTGCCAAGCTGCAGTGACCCAGCCGGCGATAATGTGAGGCGGCGCACGCTTTATTTTTCCCGTCGCAGTTAATTCTCTGTCAGGGTTGCACAGCCATTGTTCGTACTTTTCCTGCACACGCGTCTTGAATGGTCGGTTTACGCAGTCGTCGAGAGGCTGTAGAACAGAAGTCATACCTGCCGGAATCACAACTAGTTTCGTCTTCAAATCATGGACACATTTTTTTACACCTTCGGTTAGGTGACCTCTAAATGCATCAAGGCACAACATAGAAGGCAAGTTGAGCCCTGCACCTGGGCGTCTTCCCCACACTTTCTTCAGCCAATCTAGCATAAGCTCTTCTGTCATCCATCCTTTTTCTTGTACACCGACGATAACATCCTTCGGACACAATTTGATGTCTGGCAATGTCTTTCGTTTGAGAATGAGGTATGGAGGAAGCTTTCGTCCGTCGGCAGTTATTCCTAGCATTACAGTTACTCGGAGTTTTTCACAGCCTGACGTTTTTATTGGAACTTGTTTGGTTCCCTTAGTATCAACCGTATAATTTCGTGGCATGTCAAACCAAATGGGCGTCTCATCTGCATTTCCAATTTGGCCTAACAGGAAATTTTCTTGCTGTCGCAACAATATAACATGTCGCTTGTAAGGTACTTGGCCTACCTACCCTATTAAATTTCCAAATTTGGTTACTAACTTTGATTGTAGAAGCTTTTTTTTTTGTTTTTTTTTGCTAGTACCGGCGTCAGCATAGGCCTAATGGTATCCCGGGAGGTTTCGTGGTTGCTAGTTATAATATTGATGTGTAAGAGGGGTCGCCTGACGGTAGTGTGCCCGGCCTACCACATAAGGAGAATGGTGCGGTGAGCAAGCAAGTGAAGGACACGTGTTAGTATATAAGTAATCAGTCTGGGACTTTGCA
>PNEQ01027289.1:0-17287 GCA_003012365.1 Medauroidea extradentata
TTAACCTGGTCAAGTGTATCCTGTGTGTGTTCGCCAAGGAACCTCAATGTGTACGGGGCAATCTGCGGTGCACACGTGCAACTTAAATCGTGTTACGTAAGTAAATAATTAGTGAAATTGAATCTGTGTCTCGACCACATTCTTGTGACAGTGTTTACCTCACTAGGCCTTTAAGAGGGATCTGTGTTGAGCATCTAACATGGCTCTGACAAGGTTAGGATTTCATGCACACACACACCAAGTGAATACCCCTGTGTCTTGACATGTATGTCTACGTTACTGTGCCCCTACGGCTGACGGCCGAACGACCCCCTCTCATGCTCTCCGCCCGGTAACTTCCGGGGAAGCTGGCGCCCATGGCAACACCATTCACCAACAGCGCACGGCAACGCGTCAACCTTATCGGTATTAGTCTGAATTTCACTGCTAAATTACCAACCAATCCACTGAGACTGGCCGATATCTGTCGTTAACATGTTGCCTGCATATATCCTGCACATTGCGACATGACTGGGGCGAGGACAAAGAGGAGAGAGGTGCCATAGAGCAGTTGCCAGGACACTGCAAGGGTTTTGGTAGGAGCCAAAAACACCAAAACTGCCAGCTGCTCATTGTACTGGTGCAGGTCACAGGTCTACAGCCCGTGTGACGAAGTCCCCTCTGGGTCCTTCACGTCGTTGAAGTCATGAATCTGTTGGATGAGCTGGTTGGTAGGACTTACTACCTACTGTATATGTCAAGATATAGCCATGCTAAAATGAACTCATGGTTAACGTCACTGTGATTTAATAGTGGTTATCCAACACTTGATTCAAAACAGACTCACATACATAAAGTGGTCCCCACTCATCAAGCCCGTGGGTGGCTAAAGAAGTGAAGCACGTGACTACATGGGTATGCTACGGTGAAAACTAACTTACATGAAAGAAAATAAACTCCTTGGCACGAAGGGCTTGCAGGGATGGGGTTGGAACTACTCCTGGACGAAACACATTACCCTACAGGTTTCAAAAAAATTAATTGGCTATTGCAGTTACGTGGCTAGACAAAGAATTGTGCTGGTTCAGGAGCCACGGTGGCACATGTCCGTACCCCCTCACCCTCGGAACAAGACTGGTTTGTCATCACCGCTGCCCTCACTCTGTGGCTGGGATGGGCACCAAAACAAAATAGCGTGACCGTTTTTAGCAATGGTGAGAGATTCAATATACACAAAACACTTGAAAAATACTACAAAAGAACATATTGACCCTTAAACAACTTTAAAATGTTGTGATAGCAGAATACATGTAAAAATGAATGTTGGGAAATTAATTATGCATTGCCTTCCTCTCCAGTTATCTTGTTAAACTGTCTCTCTCGCTCCGAATTGGCATTAATTAGTATACAAATTCACGATACCCTTTGAAACATTAACACTTGCACTGAAAACGAATTTAAATGAAAATTAGTTGTCATTCTTGGTGTCTTTCTCAAGGTGGTCAAGTTGTCAACGAGTATCACTTCCTTCACTCACAATTTGTTTAGCATTGTAGTGTTGAAAAATAAATGTGTTGCAGTTACGATGGCATTCTACCAACGAGCTATATAGTTAACATAGAGGGGCGGAAACGCTTCCAAAGTGAAGCCCAATTAAATGGCTGTTTTGACCCCAGAAAAAATGGTGAACAGCAGTGTGGCCAACATTATGTTAAAAATCCGTCATTATGTTCACATAAACTCTGTTACTTTATAACTCTGCTATATTCCTGCTAAGCACAGGAAAAAATGCCAATAATTATTGTAATATATTATACTGTAATTAAAGTTTAAATAAGCACGATCGCCTTCGTCTCTCGACCGGAAATAAGGGTCCGCCCTTTTATCTAGAGTCAAAATACCACGTTCAATTGGGCTTCACCTTAGGGCATTGGAGGTTGCTGTTTCCGCCCCTCTATGTTTACTATATAGCTCGTTGAATTCTACATTCATTAACTGTCGAATAATTTGGTGAACAACACAATGTATAATAATTATACATTGCATTGTTCACCAAATTATTTGTAATTTATTCACTCCTGCACTGAGTAGGAAAGGCGACATACGTTTCGGCACTTTTGCACGTCGTGCGCACTGCCACGATGGTGCCTGTTGGAACGAGCAATATTCCTTGCTACTGGGAGGCTTGTACACACAGGGATATTATCAAATGGCGAAATTGCATAATCTAATTAAAGTTCTTCAGGTGGTGTCCACATGGTCGAATGAAACAAGTAGCCCAGTTGAGTCCAGCAGTGCAGGATCCTTCCCGGGTAGGTTCCGATATCTGTACAGGTGACTAATGGTGCTGGTTGTACTGGCACTTGTTACTGGGGTTGCTGGCATGGTGCACCGAACAGTCGCTGAAGATGAAAATAAGTAAAATTAAAATTACCATTTCAGTCATAATTCAACGATAACAAAGTATTTCAAGTACTTTTAAATGCCATCAAATTATTAAGTTGGTTAAAATATAATAAGATACACTAGTTCAAAACATTTACCAATATTTTTGCATGCGACCTGTTCGTCAGAAGTAAAATTGAATTGTTGTTAAATGTCACTACTGTAACATTACTTGCACAGTGTGATGTTGCTAGAATGTGCAGCAAACATGCTGTGAGGACCCATCTGCCACATTTACTGTGTGACACTTATGGCACGTACTGACAAAATGCTACGAGGTCCTATCTGCATAGTTAGCAATGTAAAATTTTGGGCCCATGTAGGTAATGTACTACGAGGTTCTATCTTCAACACTGCCAGTGCAACATTTCTGGCATTTGTAGGCAGCATGTTGTGAGGTCCAATCTGCAACATTGCTAGTGTATCATTTCTGGTACATGCAGACAATGTTCTGCGAAGTCCCATGTGCAACCATGACGGTGTAACATACCTAGCATGTGCACGCAACATGTTACAAGATCCCATCTGCAACATTGCCAATGTAACATTTTTGGCATGTGCAAGCACCATGCTGCGACGTGCAATCTGCCAATTTGCCACTTTAAATTTTCTGCCATATGCAGGCAGTGCTGCGACATCCCACCTGCAACATTGTTGGTGTAAAATGTCTTGCTCTTGTAGGCAACTTGTTCATGCTTCTGTGCATAGTATTTTGTCATGAAGTGTGCGTTCATCACAAATAAATTTTCAGTTTTTTCTGCTTTTAGTGCAGTTTCACTTTCATTTGTTTAGTAACTAAAATAAGTCATTGTTTAACAAAGATCTACTGGATTTATGTTATGAAATGAAATATAACAGCCCTAACAGCACAGCAACGTTGTTTGTATGTTGCCATCATGTCACACTGTAACGTTACAACGTTGCCACAACATGCTCTGGTGTGCCAGGTAAGTGCACGTATGTGCAAAATAGGTTCAGGCAACGTTAAAATGTAATGTTACCTGCACTGCTTAACAGCACATTGTCTCCACAGTGTCTGCACATTGCTAACATGTTGCCTGCACGTGGCTTTCACATTTTGAGCACTTTTACTATATAAAACAGGTCAATTTTCAAAATATTTTTTTTTTCGCTAGTGAAAAATATAAATACAATGGTTGACAAGTAAGAGAAATTAGTTAAATAATGGTCTTGGAGGATGATAAGCGTGACTTTTACAACTTTATAGAACTTTGCTGACCCTTAAACAGCCATAATATTGACTAGTTATGATCACTAATATGCTTAGACAATTTACTAAGAAATTAATTTTGCATTATTAGCCTTCATTAAAAAAACCAACTATTAAAACATTTGCCTTGAGTGTGTTTCATATCTGTGGCAATGAATTGCCAAAATTTAAAAAAAGTTGCGAAAAAGTGATGTGATGTGCCAGGAACATGCAGAACAGGTGCAGGCGTCAACATTTCAATGTAACGTAGTCTGCATGTTCGAAGAGTACATTGTCTACATGTCGCCAGCACATCTCCTGCATGCTGTCTGCACATCGCTATCATGTTGCCTGAGCATCGCTAGCATGTTGCCAGCACTTCAAAAGCATATGACTAGCATATTGTTATAATATGAACCACCTTAAATCAAATCTAAGAGCTAGATAATTTTGTATATCCATAGACCTTCATACAAGGCACAAATATTTCTAACATCTTTACGGAATATCGGAATGACAATATAATGTGATTATAAAAAACATTTTTTTGTATTGAAATTTAACATTTGGTTGCACAATCACTGACATGAAAAATTAAATTTCTTGTATTTAAATAAAATAAAAGAAACTTACCATCCATGTCATAATGAAGTGAATATTAAATATGTTTACAATGTAAACATTATTTACCATTAATTAGGTTTTTTTAAAAATTGACTAAATAAGCTATCATAGTAGCTAATGTAAAACACCGCATTTTAAAAATTATTTGTGCATGTGCATGTATAACAATTACCATTATTCATGTATGGCACCTGTTAATCAGAAAGGAAACTAACTGAGCTGGTCGAGAAAGGAGCATCTCTGAAACATGCAAGCAACGGGATGCGAGGTCGCATCTGCAACATTGTCAGTGTAACTTTTCTGGCACGTGCGGGCAATGTGCTGCGAAGTCTCATGAGCAACATTGCCCAGGTTATGTTTTTGGCAAGTGCTGGCAAAATGCTGCGAGGGCCCATGTACAACATTGCCCATGTAACATTTCTGGCATGTGCAAGCAACATGTCGATGAATGTGTAACCAACTTGGCACATTGTAACATTGTAGCAATGTTTCTGGCACCACCTGTGTTTTGAGACAGCTGACTATAAAGTGTATTTGTTCTCGGGATATACAATAGCCTATCTCTTAAGTGATTATTTTGACAACAATTTATTTTAACTTTGTAAGTATTTAAAGTCATGTTTATAAATTTAACTAATGTGAGTTAGTGATAATTTATTTGTAAATTGTAATTGAGATGAATAAATCCTTTTTTGTTGTACAACTGTATAAAATAATTCAGTTTTTTACCTTGTTGAATATTATCCACCACAGTTCTTATGTTACACATAGTAAAATATATTATTAAGGCATATAAAATTAATAAGTTGAAATACTGTGTTTTATGTAACTAGTTCAAAAGTAGTGTATACAAATAACCAAAATATGTGCTTCTGTATTGTTTGAATTATCGTTTGTACCATTAAAATTATATGTTACAGTTATTTCAACACTACTATATAAAGTGAAACATTAAAACTCTATATTGATAGGCCTACTGTATGAGTGACCAACAAATTGAGATTATTTAAGTTGATGCGAGTGTTTCGTACTTTTTTACAATGTCAAAATTGTGTACCCGTAAAACATTTATAATGGAATGGTGATTTACAGTGCTTAAAAATCTTAATTACCTCTTGGCAGATGAAAAGGTTGAATTAATATAATCCCCTTTTCGCTTCAGTAATAATGGTTGTTGGAACACGTGAATGTAATGCACGGGATTTATAATGTGAAAGTTCAATTTGTCTGTACACTACAAGGCACGGCAGCGCTGCGGTGGTGATTGCTGACAACCAGCGCGGGTATCAACAATCGATTCTCAATACGTCGTCTCTATACACTAACTGACGTCTCTTGACTGATGTCTTTGGGAACGTCTTTGGAGTGGGCACGAGTTCTATTCTGGTTGCAGAAGTTTAGTTATTTCGCCGAAAGCTATTCAGGTGAGTAAATCCTGCAGGGATATGACGTTATATTGTTAAAGAATTTTAAGTTGAAGTTGTATATTTAACAACAACTGTTCATGTAAACATTCTTTACCGCTTGCCTTCATTTTGCGAAGTTGCGAAACTATGTGAATTTGTAGATGTGCGTCTTTTATCTGGAGTATTTGTCTTTCGTCTCATCCTACTATTTAGTTCCAGATTGTCAGCAAATCAGAACTTATTCAGAATACTTTCAAACTTATAGGCCTAGATTTAACTGTACTGCGAAATTATTTTCCGTGATGTGTCATGGCGGACAAGGGCGTGGCTGGACTAAGGAATGTTTGCTATATCGCCTGAGTGGAGTATGTGCCCCGAGATATCCATAGTTCATAATAGTTTCAGCGTACTCCAGATACTATTTTTGTGATTTGGTTAGTTATATCCGTAATTATATCAAACTAGTGAGAAAATTCTGCGAAGATGTGACGTCCTGTTCTTCAAGAAGTAGTTAGTTGAATTCTTAAGATTTCACTAGTGTTTATGTGAATATTACTATCGTTTGCCTAGAAGCTATGTGCATTTGTAGACGTATTAACGTAATTTATCTCGCGTAGACGTATTTACGTCTTTTACCTCAAGTAGACGATTTTGCGTATTTAATCTCGCGTAGACGTATTTGCGTCTTTTAGCTCGCCAGTCTCTTGTTCTCCACACATTACTATTTAATTTCAGAATTTTACTAAATATGTTCTTGCTCAGGATGATCCAAGTGTTGAGATTTAATCGCGTTGCGAAATTATTTTCCGTTGATGTGTCATGGCGGCCGAGGGCGTGGTTTCTGGAAGAATGTTCGCGAATACTCTCCAGTGGAGGATATGCCCTCTGAAATACGTTACACAGTTCATTACGGCTGTAGCGTACTTGACACACCACTTGTGTAAGTTATTGAAGTAATTAGCGCTTATATCAAACAGGTGAGTTCATTCTGTGAGGAGATTACTCACGTTCTTTAAGAAGTAAAAGTTGAAAACAGACTTCACAAAAACTGTTCATGGGAATATTTTTTACCGTAAAATTAGATTTGAGCAAAGTTGTCAAACTAAGTGCATATTCAGACGTAATTTTGTCTTTTGTCTCCGTAAACGCATTTACGTCTTTAATCTCGTCTCTCTTGTTCGTCACAGTTGACCATATATCAGTGGGTGTTTAAAATACAATACAAATAAACTGAAATGCTGTAAACATATGTGACTGTCGTACTAGACGTTAGTATGTAGCGGCAATAAACTGTAGACACGTAATATATATATATATTTAGTTTTTTGTCGCGCGGCAGCCAAACTAATGTTCCCAATAACGAGAATTCTTAATTTCGCGTCGCGTCCGTCGTATTGCTTCTGTAGCGTCAATGTGATTCCGGTTTAACACCTCAGTGGAGGACAGCGACGGATTTAAGGGGGGGGGGTATCAGGTTGAAGGCCCACTCCCCCCTAAATCATGTTGAACATTATGTAGCCGAAGTATATCCAGTCGCCTCAAGAAAACCTGAGATTTGTTCTGTGATCCAGGTACATTTAATGTGCCCTACTTGTATGTGTGTGATGTTTAATGTTATGTAACTGTAAACAACCATAATTTTGATGTAGCTGTTTTTTTGACAATCCATAAAATCACATAAGCCCCCCCGTCACTCTATATGTTACTAAATCCGCCAATGGCGGAGGATAGGCCCCTAGAAATACTCAGTTCGTAGCAGTTTTATCGAGTCTGTAGTATCATGCTGGAAACCCAGTGTGCTAGCGTACAGTAGCTTGTTCTCTTGACATTCAACTTGCCTGCAGCCTGTGCGCGCGTTACAGCAGCCGAGCAACACCGTCACCGCTGCGCAATGCGTGAACAATGATGTTTGTGAAAACGCGAGGGCTAAACATTGATAACCTTTATGCTGGACGCAAGTAACAATAGGTAGTTCGCAGCGCTGCCAGCCGTGTATGCGTCCACCTAGCAACCAGAGTGAAGGAAACTGTTGGACGTGCAAGACGTCTTTCTTGTGGCTGCTACAGATTTGCCAGATTTCGAAGAAACTTTCAACATATAACTATCCGCACAGTTTAATAACATTGTAACTAACGGGGTTAACACCTTGCGCGAACTTTACGATATCTAAATAAGATATTTTGGCTTGTATTCGTTATACAAGAGGAGAGCGAGAGCGACACGTCTGCAGGCCGAGGTAAGTATGCCACGTCACACTTGGTAAGTATGTAATAAAGCAGTTAGGGTTTCGGTTTGTTTCTATTACATCCAATTCGAGTACAATAATTAGTTACATGCGAAAATCAAACTGTAAATTTCGACGTACGTTCATGAATTTAGTATACGCTACTAAATGAGGTCTTGCTCATGACTGAATGGAGCTGTAGCTGAATATTCGTGATCAGTTCAACCTGAAGGTAGTGTTAACTTGAAGGGACGACAACGATAGGGCAGCACCCTGAAACGCAAAATAACCTGCTATCTCATAAGCTCCCAGGCAAGATTTGCGATTCTTTCTGCCTGGACGGTCAGTACTGCCAACTCTCGTCATCCGTCCCCAACCTTGCAGAAAATTCCCCAGATGCGCTTGTTTTACAACTACCGTTCTTTCCGACACGCGTGCTTAGTGATTTTTTTTATTGAAGACTGACTAAACAAAAAGGTCAGGGGCGCTATTTCGGATTTTTCTTGGGGGGGGGGGGGGGGTGAGCAAGGATTTTTTCCGGCAACAGTGACCTTGTTGCATCTGTTTTATTAATTAAGCACGTGTAAATTAGAAACTTGAATGATACAATTTCAGTTTTATGTGCTTGAGTTAGCACTATTTGAATAACAAAATAATATATATATTTTATACATTAAAATTCTAAATCTAGGGGGGCATTTGCCACCTCTGCCCCCCCCACTCCAAATGGTGCCCCTGAATAAGGCCAATTTTATACTTGTTTTGTTTTTTTAACTTTTAACATATTCAAGTAGATAAAGCTAAAAATAAACTATTACAGGTCATTTCAGAACCAAGTTTTAACCAAGCAGTTTGCACGTTTCGGTATACAAAATTACGACTAAATGTTTAGAAATATTACTGTGCAACCGCAGTAAGCAGTTTTATCTATGATTTATTGTTTTCATATGTTAAATTAATTGTTTTTCTTAAGTAATACAAACTAAGAAATTGAGTAGCAAAGTAAAATTAATAAACTCGTTACTACTGCAAACGAAAACTTTAGAAAAATGTCGCGTAAGTTCATTTAACATTGCCTCTTTCCCCCAAAAAAATTTTTCTGACAAATCAAATACCAATTTTACTTGCTGGACTTAAACTTTCTTAACTAATATAATGTCTTTAAAATGATAACAACCTACGGTTCGAAGTTATTAATTATGTCACTTCATATGTTTACAACATAACGAGTAATTTTAGATTTCTCCTTCAATACGAAAATTTTGCATTGCTACGATAGTAGGCTACAGTTTTTTTTTTAAATCGTAACGCATACTTCAGTTTTAATGTAAGACTTATTATGATATATATCCTAATTTTATGGCAGCAACGACTTTAAAAAATATTTCAACCTCTATTTTAAATAAACAAGTGCTTGCCAAATCCTGCGAAATGATATAAATGGAATAGGTGTTACCTAAATTCTGCGTAAGCATACGCGACTTTCTTATAGAATGTATTAGACAGGGTGTTCATAAACGTGAGGCATGATTCAAGTTTTTGGTTGGCGCAAATCTTTTTAAGGGAGAAATTTGCGACTGAAAATTAACATTGAAAACACACACTTTTCGAGATAACCAAAAGTAAAAAGAAATAAATGGCATTCCGGGTGCGTTTCAATAATAACAAGATCTAGATCTGAAGAGAGAGAGAGAGAAATATAGTTCCCAATACCTAACACTTAAGTATTTAATAATGTGGTTACTCGTACCTCCTGTGTATCGCTGGTTGCTTATTTGTAAGGCTTCACATTTTTTCAAAAAACGGTTCACTTGAGGCTGTTGCGACAAGCTGGCTTTTCTTGTTCGTTTGGGCCTCCTGATATAAACTGTGTCATCTGTGTCATTTAATAGAAGAAAATGCAATGGTAAAAAATTTTTGTATCAGAAAATGGCTTGACCAAACCAATTATCTAAAAAGGTGAAGGGTACTACACACAAATTTTTCATAGATTGCATATCTTGTTATTGTAAAACCGCGCCCAGATATTAATTATTTATTTCTCATTACGTTTGTTATTTTAATAAATGTTGATTCTCAATGTTAATTTTCACTCGCGAATTTTTTCTCGCTAGCTAATAACTTGAATTGCATATTTTCATAATCTTTTACAAGGAATCGTAGTGCAAAGTTTGTAACATAATTTCGTAAAAATCGGGCTCATAGGCAATATATTTAATTATTTACATATACTTCTTATTTATTTAATGATATGAACGGCAAAAAAGCAGCATAAACCAAATTTAGTGTATAAAGTAAATTGAAAATTCTTATATACGTAACATAAATTTTCTTTGTAATAATAGCGAAATATGGACACCATACACATTAAAAAGAACAGAAGAGCCAATGTTCAATAGTCACATCGATATTTCATTATGTCAGTTAGCGTGCAAAGAGTCATGGCTTTGTGTAATTCCAGCAAATATACGTATAGTTCCCCTTCTAGGATTCGTACTGTTCACTGTGATGCTGCATAACTTTGTCTACACATTGTCACATACTTTCGCCATTAGCCGATACGTTAACCAAGAATTTTTGTTTTTAACCTGAAATTTCGTGCCTCGATTACTAAGAGACCAATTTATGCAAAATTAGGTGTGTTACATTTCCACGACGTGGGCTCAATGCAAACAAAGAAATATACTGGTCACGTATCCTTATTTGTTTATCATATTTCACCAGTGATCACTGAAATTACAAACAAAGGCAAGATGTAAGTAACGTTGCACGAGAGAGAGTGTTTTGAGGAAATTATAAGTTACACAAAGCAGGGCTGCTAAACTTACAATACTGAGAGCATTGTTTAAAAATTACATTTATTTAACAAATACTTGGCTGCCGATATCATTTAAATTGTTCCTGCAATAATAAAAACTGTAATAAACAGAAGGTTTTGTTGATAGCTGACTTGTAGTTCTGTCTGTTATAAGAACAATTGAATTATTACCTGAACGACCAGTTGCGTGGCTAGGGTTCTTAATTTTCTGGAAAATTGGCGAATAAAAAAAACAGGGAAAATAAGTTTTTACCAAATTTTCTGGAAAAATTGGAAAAAATGGGAAAAAAAAATTCTTTAAAATCATTGTGAACTTAAACTAAACCTGGGTGGATAAATAATATATAGTAACTTCTATAAGGTCAATAAAATAAGAAAAGTAGAGAATTGACCTGTCTTGATTCATTCTGAACGTTTACTTGCTAGCAAGATGTAGGAATGTGGAAAGATATCATAGAATTGGAGTTTCACAAAAATAAAACGGCAAATCATAAAGCTCATATATGTAACAAAGCAATCAAAGTTTACAATTAAGCCATTGAGGCAAGCAGCAAGATAATTAATAATTATCTTAGTGTGTTAATTATGAATTTAAACTACAAAAGTTTTTATGTTGTAATTGACATTGCTTTCCTGACAGAGATGGTAAGTTGGGTATGAATGAGTATGATAAGTATTTCTGGTTAGTTCATGTGCATATTGTGTATTTTTCTGTAGGCCTACCAAGTATTTATGTTACATTTACTGGTTATTTCATTTTCGTAGTAGGGTACTTTGTGTATTGGCAGGTAGGCCCGAATGTAAATATGTATACCATTCAGATTTGTAATTTATAAACTGTAGGATCATTTTTTTTTTTTCAATTTTCTGCAACTTTTCACTTTGATGAAAAAATCCAATTTTTCCCATTTTCACATCAAAGGAAAAAAAATTTTTTTCCTTGTTTTCCCCCAATCTTTCCGGTTTTCTTCCGAAGCATCAGAACCCTAGGCGTGGCAAGGTTTTACTTTCGGAGACAGCCTTATCTGACCAAACATGGTTAAGTCTACCTGAAGGGGGAGGGGTCGTATTTAGCTTCACGAAACAAACATTGAAAGTACAGGTAGACATTCCAGTCTAACAAAAAAAACGTTTATAAATACTATTCGCACACAGACGGAAACTACGTTAAGCATTTTTTCAAGCCCGCGCACAGGATTTTTAAAATAGTGGGAGCGATTTTCTCGTGACAGCATACATTTATTACACAAAAGATATTTCGTGTTTTTTAAGCCCTTGACACGGAAATACTTAATAATTTTGAATTTTATATTAATTTATTTGAAATTCTGTTTAGTTTTTAAATTGCGTAACTTTTACAACTCCATGGAAGGGTTTCACAACTGTATTCACCCCCCCCCCCCAACCAAGGTTTTAAATGCCACGTAGGCCTATAAACTTACGACTGGAGGTCTGCACACAACGGGGGTTTTTTTTTAACGGGAGGGTGGATATTGGCTAAACATGTTAAAAGGAAGTGTAAATGTACTAGGCTTGGAAAAATATAACGACATTAATAATGATGTGTACAACAGACAAACCGGCGTCGAGTTAAGCAATGGGGTACCAACTACAAATAGAATATTTAGAGATATAGCAAGTTAAGCATAACCTTCATAAAAATGTTAATCACATGCAGTGATCTCAACCAGATTACTGGAGTTTGTTAAGCTGGTTCTATTATGCATAACAAAGTTAACATATTTTCTGTATTTTGCATGAAAGAACAAAAATTTTAAAATTTTTAGTTGGTTCTGGCTTGCATAGCTTGACTCGGTTATGCTTACACAAAATAATTTGCAGTGCGTTAACGGTTGTTATTGTTGGTAAAAATACTTTTTGTTATTTTGAAGTTGTGAGCAAGTGCCCCCCCCCCCCTCACCCTTCGCTGCGCCAAAGCGGTTCAGTTTATTAGGTTAAGTTGTGAACTGAGAAATGGTTATCATGCGCCACTAGTTTGCCGTACGTATATTTCTGTACCTACAGTTAAATTACTTATGATCTGTAATGTAAGTTACGCTTGATACATAGGTATATAGTTAATAAAATGGACAAATCAGTGGAACAAGTTACCCCGCATGGTCAAAATCCCGGCATATGGCATATTAGATAAGAAATGTATTTTTTTCTCTTATATAATTACGGTAAGCGTGACACTTTTACACAATTTTTATTTTGATGTGTGACAATTGTGAGGAAATATTAATTACGTTTCGTGTAGATATTTTCTATTAGGAATTTATCGCAAGTAAATTTCTTTACTAAGGGCTGCCATGTATGCGAAAAATATGTTTTGAAATGTCCCAAAACGGAAACTGAAATTTTGTCGTACCTACCTTACCCTAATCAGATTTTGTAAGCGAAGCCCAAATATATTCGTTTCTTGTACAGTGCGCGATGCTGCGAGGTGTTTGAATCGCTAGAGTGAAACAGTGGCGCCACATCTCGGTGACCGGGCGAACTAACTGCGTGATATGGAGTGCGTGAGTCGCCCCTGGCGGCGATCTTGCACACTAATTGTTCAGTCCGCTTGTCACGGACGCCAACAGAGTGCAGGCGAGTGATGCTTATCGCTCGTCGAGACCCCGTTCTAGCGCGCCGGAAGGCGACAGGAAAAGATTATAGTCTACGTTATTTTATTGTTTTTCCATTAATTAGTATTTTTTGCATTCTCACGGGTGGAAATAAAATCTCAATTACACGCCCGCTTAAAAATGTTATGATAGGCATAATATGCCTATCTTTTTTATATGCCTATAATTTTTTAATATGCTCTGCCTATTTATTTTTGTTTGTTACTATATCATAGTAACAAACAAAAATGCTTCGTAATGTACAAAAAATAATAATTTTTACTACGATCTCAACATTTTTTACTAAAATGTAGGCACAAAATTAAATTAAATTTTTCAGCATTTTTGTTTCCATGGCGCAAATAAATTAGAAATACTTTTATTCGGAATTCGCATCGCGCGTTTGCTATTTTTGGCGCTGACGTCACAGACTCTTCGACGCTGTAAATGGTAGAATCAAATATTGTACGATATTTGGTAGAATCACAAAGGAGCGACGGAAGCGACGTGAATGCCTACGACACGAATAACAAAAGATGTCTGCCCATATGCACCGAGGTTTCTATGACGTCAGCACGTCCGCATCGATGCTGATTGACTGACAGCTCGTGATTCGCGTATCAGGCATTCGTGTCGCATCCGTCGCGCTATTGTGAGTCCAAGCATTTATAGTGTAAGCGTACTAACGTTTACCCGCTATGTAACAAATACATGTATCTAACGGAATATAAACTATGTGATAAATATATTACACAGTTTATTTATTTATTTTTATAATGGCTAGTAGGACTGGCGACTTCTTTCGCTGGTTTTTCAATGTGATGCAATAATAGTTCTGTATTTTTTAAAAATGGAAAATGGTGTAAAATTTTTTGTTTTATTAACATTTTAAAAATTTAAATTGTTTCACTAAATTATTTGCTTACTTAATTTTGCACCCCGTCCCCCTTTTTTTGCAATAATCATATTTTGCCCCGAACCTTTGCGGGGAAGGAACAATAACTCAGCAAAGTTTATATTTTATTTAATTATTTGTAGGTACCCTGTTCAGCCCGTTTTCCTGTTTTGAACCCCACTCCCTCACTTACCCGTGGCCCATATTAGTTATTTGTGCAGGTGCAATCACAACTCACCAACGTCTATTTTTTATTTAATTTTTTGGGTACCCCATTCTGCCCCTGTACCCATTTTGTCCCTCCCTCTCAAAAGATATCTTCCTTAAATTTCCGGGATAGAAGTAGCCCATCCCACTCCGGCTCATTATCGATCTGTAGAAAAATTTAATGTTGATCCGTTGCTCCGTTTCTGCGTGAAAGGACAACAAATACACTTTCGCAATCACAAGTATGATGATAAATTATAATCAGCTATTCCACAAGAACCGTAAGTTTTTTCGAGATAAAAATTATCCTGTGTGTTCTTCCTAGACCTCGGACACTTTCATACTAAATTTCACTAAAATCAGCTCAGTTATTTTTATCGTGAAGAGGTAAATACAGTATTCCATTATAGGCCTATCCCACAGGAACCATGCACTTTTTCCGAGATAAAAAGTATCTTATGCTACTCTCTGGTCCATGTACTATCTCTATGCTGCTTGAAAGAAGAACAAACCAACAAATACATTTTCGCATTTGGTCAACACTTAACATCGAGATGTTAGCGTTGATTTTGAGTAATATGATGTGAGTACCGAGCTGCACCGTAATTAGAAAATCCGCCGACAAGCGGTATCGTCCAGCACGATTCCCACATGCGAAAATTCGGGGACCGACCCCGCCAGGAATCGAACCCGTAACGCCCAGGTGGGAGGCGAGTGCGCCACTGCGACAACCGCGGACCCTGCGGCTTCTGCCTACCTCGGAGCGTGGCGGGAGCAAGGATAGAGTTTTACATGTTAAACTAAATTCCTTGTAGCTCAGTCACCCTTTGAGATATCGCTTTCGGATTGAAACCATTTTCTGCATTGAGAAGAGGAGAATACTGCTTCGTAAACGAAAATGTGAAAAGAATTTTATGAGTACGGAGTTTCGAGTGTTTAATCGGCATAAAAACACTTATTTGCTCATAGTTTTCAGGGTATTGACATAACTTGCTAAAAGATTCCGTAGCAGTGTGGGCTGTATCGTACTGAACAAAAAAGTCAGTGGTAGCATATGTGTAGGTTTGAAAGTGACTGAGATATTTAGGAATATAATTTAACCTGTAATGCCCTATCCTTGCTGCCGCCGGAGCTCTGAGGTAGGCAGAGCGCTTAAGTGCGTTTTAATTAGCTGGGAACTAGAATATTCCGTCCATGAATCGAGTTAATTATCTTCAGTTATCGGCCTGCCGGGATTAATACAACATTTTTTTTTGTGAATTTGCAAAACTTTACAACGACTAACGATATGATTAAGTGAGGCACAATGTGATTGTATATAACTGTGAATTAAGTATGCAATGTATGTTTGCACGTTTTAGAGATCTGATTTCATACAGGATACTTATGTTTTTTTCTGAAAATGCAATTGGCCAATGCGATAAGGTCGAGTTCCGTTTTATTTCGGTTGTACACATTTCGTTTCTACTTGCAAAAATGGTGAGAAATAGGGATTCTGGGACGGGAATCATGAGGCGGAGCCTGAGTTGACCAAATACCAGGTGTCATGTTCTCGAACTTGGGACCAAATTGAGGTAAAAATGAAAACAAAATGGTTCACGGCTCCAGTGCCGGGAGCATAAATGAGATTGAGAAGCTTGCGCTCCACACTGCGACTATCATTGCACAACACTAAACCCCACAACAGGAATTTTTTCCTTAAAAAATAAAATTAATTTATAAAATACAGGTGTAAAGCTCCGGATCAGGAGCTATCGTCCGCCATCATGTTTTTGGCCACCATAATTCCAGTTAGCATCTTATAGCTTACTTTTCCGTTACATACAATGTAATTCGACCTAGCTGCTGTACTTCACATCCAGAATTACCTACTACTATATCATTTCATCTGCTCTACCTTTCTATTACTATTCTATTCACTATCATTCCACCTTATGTTACTATTCCACCTCTACTCTATTATTTCGCCTCTCTACTTCTACTATGTTATTCGACACAAACTATCATTACACACATGCTCTATCATTTCGACTATTATCTGTCATTCCACATCCACCCTGCCATTTAGCATCTTATATGTTATACCGCTTGTACAATATATCCGCGTTTCCTCTGTATTCAACAACTGCTTCATAGTTGTACTGCAATTTTATCATTAAACTTCTCTTATATCATACACTTCTGTTCTATCTTTTCACCTCCACTATAACCAATCCACCACAGCTCTTTATCACTTTATCATATTGACTTAGTAAAGGAACAGAATCGCACTCTTCAAATCTAAACCTAAAACATCTAGCATTTATTATCATAACCCAACATTACCTAGTCTGACCTGACCTGACCTGACCGGACCTGAACTGACTTGAACTGACCTCATCCTAACCTGTGCTGGATGCGACCTGACCTAACCTAAAATTCAACTTGACCTCACCTGTACCTGACTTCATTCAGATCTGACCTGACACCGACTTGATCTGACCCCGACCGGATCTTACCTTACCCCGACCTGACCTAGCCTGACATCTTCTGCCATAGCCTTACCTTAACTAATAAAACAAAGTAATCTAAACCAACCTCTACATCCCTAACCCAGCCTAATACCATTTCTTCACATGATCTGAAGTAACACAACATATCCCATCACTTTAACCTAACTTGTCATAACCTTGACGCGGGTCGTCCCTGACCTCCCCTGATCTGAGCCCGTCGTGCGCATCAAGCCCAGCGGCTTGCGCATATTGGAACACACCCGCCCACGTGCGCGACGAGGTAGCGGCGCCTAGACGCCGCCCCCGCGACGTCGAGTGGACGTAATATGTGCCTCGGACCCAGAAAACGACCATCCATTGGTAGGAAAGTGCCCC
>PNEQ01027290.1:0-17287 GCA_003012365.1 Medauroidea extradentata
ATATATATATATATATATATATATATATATATATATATATATATATATATATATATATATATATATATATATATATATATATAGTAAAAATACTACAAGATTAAAAAAAAATGCTTACGATTGTACCCATGAGAAAAATGTTCATTCGCTGTAACCTTTATAACATGTGTTTTTAAATGCAATTGTACGATACGGCTTTCGAACTACTTACTTGTGTACATGTTATTAGCATTGAGCAACTGGGGGGATCTTAATATTACTACCATTTTTTTATTTACTGTGTTTCTTTTGGGGCGCTAAAGGAATAAATTTTCACAACATTCGGCATAGCTTTTTCCCCTCACTTATTATAGAATATCAAGGCTCGACAATCCGTAGTTTACACTTTTGTACACCCTCTTGCTTTATTGCATAGTCACAGACTTCCTTATTTTTGGAGTACTGATGGCAGATAGGAAACACGTATCTTTTTCCTATCTGCCGTCACTGCTCCAAAAATAAGACAGCCTGTGGCTATGTAGTAATGTCATAAGTTGTACAATAGTATCGGTTCTGGATTGTCGAACCTTGATTTTCGATAATAAACGAGGGGAAAAAGTTATGTAGAAAATTGTGAAAGTTCACTGCTTTGGCGCACAATCCCCCTTAATTGAAAACTAAGCGCCAAACTGTAATTTTTGCCATCATAATATATTGAAATATAATTAGCACTGTTCATTGCTTAGTTACGAAATATGTGATTTACATAATATGATTTACTGAAACAAAAGGGTCTGAAAGCAAGTACATTTGGTTGTAAAAATTATACTAACAGTATGTCTTAAACAATCTAAAGTGCGTGTGCATGAGTCTGTAAAACAGGGGCAGAATACGGAGGGGCCGAGGGGGGGGGGGAGGGAGGTTCCGCCAGAACAGGACCCAACCCCTTACCCTAAAGTCTATCATGACTCTAATGATCTTGTACTAAATTTAAATAAATTTTAGGAGGGACTTAAATACAGTAGTTATTTCCCAGACAGAAGTATCATTTTGTACATTTTCATGATATTTTGTTCTAGACAATGTGAGGACCCCACAACGAAGTTAATTATATTTTAGTCTAGTTTTTGTAAGTTTTCAGTAGTTTGGATTGTTATGACGAAAATAACGTCTTGCGGATCAGGTACAATATAATGTTATTTGCAGATGGTTGTGCACTCTAAATCTGAATTAGTGAATATTCACTGATTCATGCCGATGGATGGAACAGTTTCAACAAATTGAATCAGTGAGAAACCATTGTGAAAACGGTGACTATTCACTGATTCCGATAAAGAGTGCCAACATTCCATAAGTTAATTAGTGAATGTCAACAGATTTTCCAGCAATTTTTAACTGATATAATCAGTGAAAACTGTTTTTTGAAACAACTTGAGAAAACCGTGAATATTCACTGATTTACTTGTGAGATGTTGGCACTCTTAAAGAAAATCAGTGAATGTTCACTAATTAAACAGTGACTATTTTCACTGATGAAAAGGGGCAAAATGTGTTTTTTTATGAATCGTCTACATCACTGAAACACAATTGACTATCGTCGTGATTTTTACTTGAATTGGTTACGTATACAAATGACTATAACAGGACTCCAAGATGTTTCGAAATGTGATAATTAAGGGGATGAGAATACGTGAAATGTGTTTTCGATTATTCCTCTATATCTATCGAACCAATCGAGATATCGAAGTGTTCTTGGCTTTAGATTGATGCTTATGTAAATATCCAAAATACAATTTAAATATATTTTCCGAATTCAGCTTCAAAGAGGTAAAAAAAGTTAATTGTTTTCGATTCACGATCGACGTATATAGATCACTTTGATATTTTATATAGCGACGTGTAATTTCACGAATCTTCGAAATTCCGCATCTAAGGAGGTGAAAAGGGGTGAAAAGTAATGAAATGTGTTTTAAATTAATAGTCAATTATCTTGAACCTAGCGGGCTATTGTCGTGTTTTTTACGTCCACGAGACACCAGTAAGGTATTCTAACGTAATTCAAGGGTTTTTCGAAATTCTATCTCTTAAGAAGTGAAAAGACCTGGAATGTGTTTAAGATGATCTTCTATATATATATCGAAACCATCGACATATTCAGTTAATTTGTCCTTCAGTATGATGATTAGATAAAGGGCCGCAAAGAGGTGTAGATTTTTTAAAATTCGAACTCTCAGTACTGTACAGAGGTTGATACGTGATGAATTAATGAATGATCGATTTTACATTGACTGAATGATCTATCGTCGTGATTTCACTCCATCTCCTGTGTTTCGCGTGTTGCCTACCTGTCAGTATTCACATTTTCTATTTTCAATTTCCTCGAAAACGGTTGACTTGAGGGTATTACTATAAGACTACCTTTTTTGTTAATTGGGGGTTGGCGCAAAAAACAGCGGTATTTAATATCCATAAAATGCAATGGCAAATAATTCTATGACGGAAAACAGCGTGACCAACCCCATACTGTAATTAATGTGACATATATTCGACTCATTATTTACACAGATTGCAGATCTTATTTCATCCTTAAAACGTGCGCCAACGAAACTTTTGTATTGTATTACATTATTTAATTTTTTACCAGGAATCATTTCACAAAGTTTGTAAAATACTTTCATTTACACGCTGTATAACGTATTTAGAATTTTTTTAACTCTCATGATCTTAAATCTCTGAATTATTGTTTACAGGTGTTCGAAGAAAATCTAACGTCTTGAGATTGAGTAAATTTAGACATACGACCAAGGAATCCTAGGTAACTATAGCAAGTTACTTTTCAGAAACGCCGGCTGACTGGTGTAATAAAACTGCCTCTCAAATTAACGTAAGCAATGGGTGTAGTACACGGAATAAATTTGTAAGGAATTCAAAAAATTTTATATAACCATCGTTTTCAATTCATGTTTTTTAAATACAAATACGAGTAATAAATCGTCGAGGAATACAATACTTTTTGTTATAAGTAGTTCTACCAACAGTTGTCAATCAACTGCTTCTCATGGCTGGCACACGAAATGCTTTTTAAAGATAAAGTAGAAATTACGTCGTTAAAAAAGACTGACCATCTAAAATAAGCACTTAAGTACGATACGCATTTACGAAATGCCATAAACAAGGCCTAATTTCAAGTCACTTAAGCTCCGAGTTTTAGCTGTTAAAATACCAAGAAGTAATACATGACTTGTTTTCAGATAGGAATATTATTTCATGTATGCTATGAAATATTAAGCTAGCTGAGCTCTCGAAAGCAGAAGTTGATGCCAAGCATTTTATGCCTTAAATGCGCACAACTTAAATTCCGTATCTGCTATCAGTCGGCCCTTTTAACCACGAAAAACAGCCACATGGCACAGAATAAGGTATATAAAAAGCCTTCGATTTCATTTTCATACATAACTGTAATCAGTGAGGTCTGTAAATAGGTTAAGAACAGAAGTATAAAGATCCAGGGTTAATCTGAAAACAGCATAACATGTAAATAGAGGCAAGACCAGGCTGTTAAGGGCGTTTGACCCGTAAAAACGAATTTTTTATATTTGTGCCAAACACTGTTTAACTTGAACTTTTTTTTTTAAAATTAGGACCCGTAGATTGTGCATAATCACTCATCAAAGTCACAAAATGGCAGTTGCGGTGTAGAGAAAATTAATAAGAGTGTTTACAGTAAATTGGGGTAACTTTGTACCATTCTGGGGCATCACTGTACCAGGCATTTTATTTTATATAATAGCATTGGGGTATTCAATCACTATGCAAACTTCAAGATTAACAAATTCATTCATTAAACTATGCTGGTGGCACAAAGTTGCTCTGACCGGTAAAAAGTTACCCCAAATTACTGTAACTCATGAAATCAAAAGTACAGGAACTAAAAATCAGTGAATCAATGAATTTTAAGACGTATTTGGCAAACGTTAGTTTTTAAAAATTTAGTAACATCCAAAACTCAAAGTTATGAAAAAAAAAAGTACTAATTTTCATAAAATTAAAAAAAATACAAAATGTAACCTTTTGTAATCGCAAAAGCGTCTTGAATTAGCTCATAACATTTAGCATCGATATGAATTATCTTGCGATCTTTGAACGATTCCTGCAATATGATCGTATTATAAACAGAAGAGTTTCTTTTGACAAAAACAAACTGTTATATTTATGAATTATCTTGTTTCTGCAAGTTGATAACTTTTTAATTTTCTCTACACCGCAGCGTCCATTTTGTGACTTTGATAAATGATTATGCACAATCTATGGGTCTTAATTAAAAAAAATAATGGGACTATTTTTTTTTTAATTGGAGAAATGACAAGTTATCTGATGCGTAAAAGTTGAACAGTATTTAGCTCAAAATATATATTTGTACGGGTCTAACTCCCTTGAACAGATGCTATGGAGTTGACTATGTCTGTCCAACCTTTTACATTGTAGATGACTAAATTGTTCTACGAGAATGCACTAAAAGTGGCCAAGCGTTGTCAAATGTTATATGCTATTCATAACTATGTAAATATGTAAGTTCCTGAAACAAGAATAATATTAAATGAGAATTCAATGCAGTACCGTAACTATAGCAAATAACGTGGTATACTTAAGATAGGAACATGCGCACACGTATCCATTTGCGACGCATTATTACCAAATTTCAGTATACCTTATTCTGGACCATTATCTACTTTCTGTCAGATTTTTCTTTCGTCATTGTTTTTCCTTCTGCCTGTGTTGTGGCGGGATATCAGTTGTTGTTTCGTGGTATTTTTCCGTCCCATGGATTCTTATCAGGAAGTCACGATTATTGTTATGTTGGTACAGTACGCTACGATGTTTCGAAACAATTCACTGGCTTTTTACAGCGTTTTTAATGACACCCCTCCCCTTAATATTAATAACGAAGTTCCTAGCTTTCTTTTAAAAAAGTTCTTCTGAAGTTAGTCCCATACAGACGGCTGTTTGTGTAAAACTACCTGTACTAGTATTAAAAAATAAAATTAATATTTAAGATGATCATGGCGACCATAATAATAAAAGAGTCCTTAGGGAGGTTGCGAATAATCTCCATTACTATAGGAATTCTCCCAATAATTTAAATTTCAGTATCTGAAATACCTCATGCCTTGTTATCTCGTATTTGGTAACTTCGTTTCTGTTAGTGTACTGCCAAACTTACGACAAAATTGAGCGAAATATTAATTCTTCAAAAATTTACAGTTTACAGGATACCACTATGTGGCCAAAAACAGTTTCATTTTCCAAGATATTGTTTTGAAACTATGCACAAGTGAATACTAGATGTGTAATACATTTTGGTTGATATAATGTATTCTTAGAGTAGTAATTTTTTAAAACGTAGTGAATAAATTTGTTGCATCTCGTTTTCAGATTCCACACCAAGTTCTTGTACGTTGTTGTGTTTTATAGTAAATACCAGCTTGACAGATCACTATAAAATAAAACAGTGTTCACTTTATTGTTAACAGTCTATATAATGTTATTGATAACGTCACTGTAGCCGTGTAGTTGGGGTTACCGGCCATTCTTTCAAACTGAATTTTTGAAACTAAATAATTATAGGATTTCCAGTGAATGAGTATTAATAATCTAGACAGTACCAACGTACACGTAAGCCTTCTATATAGCCCAGGAAATTAAGGTTTTCTGTCGCAAATAATTCCGGGAAAGCTGAATTTTTGTCAGTTGTTAGACCCTTATGAGACACGTATTTCCTCAAAAGCCCCCGTTTCTCTCTCTTGTACCCCCCCCCCACCCCCGGAAGTTTGAAAATGTAGGCTTCCACAGAATCGCTTGTAAGTACGTGAATAATTGTGGAAACCAGTAAATCCTTAACGTATTTTGTTGTAAAAATCAGTTCTTTAATTTTATACCTATATATTTTTCTCTAGTGTTAATAATTTAGGCGTTATAAAATCATAAACATAAAAAATCAAATTTTACACTCAAAATTTATACATTTCGTTCTGCAGTTTTATAAATAATTGAAATAAGCAAAATAACTTCAAGTATATTTTGTAACATGTACTTTGAGTTTCAAAATGGCATATCGGTTATATCAGGGAATGAAATGGTTACGTCTGGGGAGGCGGGAATGCGAGCGCGTGTGTGGCGGCTTCAGTGTTCGGACCTCCTATATGTATACTTTCATATTCGCAATTCGTTCGAGTAGACCTCTTAATTAATTACGAAGTTATAGGACAATCTTTATACACCGTTTCTGTTCATTGAAATTAACTCTTATAACCAGTTAAATAATTTTTCTAGTTACTTTAACTTTAATGTATATACCTCTTATATATATAACCGAAACTCTGTAAACATAAATTATTTACCTAATATACGAATTGCTAATTTTGGTTCAGCAAAGTAGAGAGGGATCCCTTACCCTGTTCAGGGCCTTCCATTATCCACCACCTATGGATACTTCGTGTCCTGGACTGGCTAAAACCGGCAGCTGTCATAGATATGCGTAGCTTAAAAAATACAAGAAAAATATGTTTGATTTTATAAATATAAATTTCAGATGACAGCATCACGGACCACCCACTAGCCTCTAATTATAAAACAATTAATACTTCATGATTTAAATACTGTCTTCAAGAATTATTTGTTAATCTTCGCTTGCGTCTCTCATTGACGTCCACACTAATCGTCAAAAAGATGTTTCGATTTCCTCGTCTAAATTTGGAGAGATGAGGCACGATAAACCATTACAGTTGCCACATATAGCAGAACAACTTAGGCCGGATTTTCTGCAGTTGCAAAAGTACCACACGGAGTTTCCCAGCTGCAGGAAACAAGACAGACTGTCATCAGGGGCAAAGGCTTTTGTACTGGGAACAGTTTCTAAAACTTTCCTTTTTTCCGCCGTTTTCTTTAATGTACTCGTGCTTCCAACCCCAGTCTGTATGCGGAAGTGTATTGTCAATCCAATATTGTACCTGGACCACGGTCGTAGAAGAACAGGTCTGGATACTCGCCTATCTACCAATGTATTTTGCTTGACCCCCTTGTTGTTTTGGCTGCAGTTCGTCAAGTCACTGAGAATGTTATACTTTATGGCGCTGTAATCCGGGCGGTCGGACTCAAACTCCGCCCACTTTTTTTTCCATTGTTAACATTATAAAGTAAATAAAGATTTCTGGAGCCATGATTTAATATTGTGACCGAAGGAAGTATTTCATAAATTGATAAAAAATACGTTTTGATAAATTGTTTATCTTAGTGGGAGGGAAGTGGGCGGAGTTTAGCTCGACCGCCCGATTTACAGCGCCAAAAATGTATAGCGTTATCGGTAACTTTGTGAACTGCAGCCAAACAACAAGGGGGTCAAGTTTCCAGGTGAGTGTCCAGACCTGTTCTTCTACGGCCGTGACCTAGAGGTAAACTCGTAATAGATGTTGGTGAGCTGCTTCTGATGTTGGGGGTTATTTCAAGAATTCCAAGTCACAGTTTTTAAAGCTGATTTCCTTGTCACAGGTGTAAAAATGTAGTTGCGAGCGTCATTCAGGTTAGGATATTTTCTGAGCCTGTACATTTAAAGTATGACTATTTTTCCTTTGTCAAATAATTCCTCGCGAGACTCATCTTTTTCCAAAAACAGTTCTGCTTGAAGTTTGACTAGTGGTACCACTTTGATACCATCAACAGATTTTGTCTTACCCAACAAAATAAAAAAAATAAAAAAAGACGAGTTTGTGTCACAGCCTGTAACTGCATAGGCATATAAAAAGTGTTTTTATGATATTCTTTTGCACACAGACTAGTTTTCGTACGTCATAATAAACAACGGAGGGATTTTTATCCCAGATTTCCTTCCAAAAGAACATAGAGTTGATGTTGTTTTCAGGTGCAAGTGCTACAAGCAGTACCAGAAGATCTGTGTCGGATCCTACACCTATGACTGCATTTGTTGAAATGTTCAATTCCTGTTTTAACAATGTCTGTCAGCATCTCCATCGGCTATGAATGAACTCACTCCCGTATTTCTAAGTTCTTTACACAGTTTTATAATTAACTTTTTTTTGTTATTCGTATTGGATAGAAAAGCTTCTTTTTTCGTGATAAATTTCGTATATGTCTCAAATTCTATGTAACATGAGTTTTTAGCAGATTTTTTGACTGTTACTCTCCCTTAGTTGTTGGCTATGAAGGGCACTCCATCAAAAATCACAATAATTATAATGAAATAGTTAAATGTTGAATAAATATTATGAGAAAAATATACCTGGATCAGATGAAACCAGAATACATCACCGTCGACTGAAACTGGTTGAAGTAATTAAACAATCTCCAAATTTACTTGAGGCGCGACGCAGCTGATGGCCACTGCAAGCACTGCAACATCCTGCAGGACCAACCTGCAGTTCTGTCCCTAACCTATCTTCACGCTATCGCCGATATAAAATAAGAACATGTAGGCTGCTGTTACCGCCCTCTTCAACATGCTGACTTAGCATGTTACTAACGAGACGCGATAAGATACACATGTGGTCTGCGTACAGCGTAACCCTTTCTTGCTGCCTAGGTTCAACACATACTCAAAAAGCCGCTTGACTCGTCAGATTAAAAAATCAGAAACCATACTTTCAATAATAATAATTCACCATCATCGGAGCAGTTTCAAAATGCAGTGAGAGGGCTTGCCACCTTGCAAGGCGATTCATGTTCGAAATCTAGGAAGCTGCTCTATATCGAAATATCTTCATATGCCACAGATTTCGAGACCTAACATGTTAAAAGCCAAAATGATATTTTTTGAATAAGAAACAGTGTACCTCTATTATTTTGAGATCAGTCACATATCGTAGTGTGCTAAATTGCACACCTAATGAGACTATGAGACGTAGAACTCTCTGAAGTCGAAACGAACATGACATTACAATACGAGACAGGAAGACCAGCGACTTTCCAATCCCCTGTCCGTATTTGGGAACTTCAACTTCGGAAACCACCCCCGTTAGAGGTGAGAATCGGTCGGAGACCAATAGCTGGTATCTGTCATGTTCAAAGTGCGTCTTTAGGACGTGTGAGCTCCGCTTAATACACCACCCGCTACGGTGGGAATATAGCAATTGGAAATCCCAATTCTTATCCTAAATTGTAAGGCCGTCCAAGGATAAGAATGACGTACTCGTGTTTCGATCTTCTTGGATCTCTTCAGGTAAGGGCAGGTTGCAGATATCAGCAACCACATTACGACACGGTTTACAGATTTTCGTAAACTTAAACTTAGAGGTTGGCGTGAAAGGTACAAGAAACTTGACACCTTCGATCACATACCGCCAAGAAACACAGTTTTACAATTATGTAGTTCATGAATGAACATACCAACAAAACATATTGACACTACTGTTAGATAAAGATTAAATTTTAATATTAAAGATTTAAATGTTATACTTAGTGATGAACAGTAAAAATAAAAATCTCTTTACAGAGGGCTTTGTAGGGAAGCTGGGAAGATAAACGTTAGAGGTCCGAACACTCAAGCCGCCACACACGCGCTCGCATTCCCGCCTCCGCAGACGTAACCAGTTCGTTCCCCGATGTAACCAGCATGTCATTTTAAAGATGAAAGTATGTGCTACAAATATACTTGAAGTGTTTTTATTATTTCATTGATTTAAAAAACTGCAGAACGAAATGTATACATTTAGACTGTAAAATTAATTTTTTTTAATGTTTATGATTTTATAACGCCTAAATTATTAGGAAATTAAAGAAAAATTTTTTTAGGAACAACATTAAAGAATTGATTTTTACAACAAAATACGCTAAGGATTTACTGGTTTTTGCAATTATTCACGTACTTACAGGCGATTCTGTGAAAGCCTACATTTTCAAACTTCCGAGGGGGGGGGGGAGGAAGCACAAGGGGGAGAAGCGAGGACTTTTGAGGAAATACGTGTCTCATATAAGGGTCTAACAACTGACGAAAATTCAGCTTTCCCGGAATTAGTTGTGACAACGGGCGATTTTTGGCCTTCATTTACTGGGCTAATAGATGCACCGAAACGAACGGTTTCCGAGAATTTCAACGTTGTAGAAACATTCTGGACAATAGGTCAGATTAGCGTGCAACAAAACGTGACCGGCATCCCGCTCCATCTATTTCCGCTTCTTACTATTTATTTTGCGCTTATGAGGGAGCAGATACCATAAAACTGGGGTTATAATAGAAGCAGATGTGCATTGCTAGTGAATGTTGTTGAGACGCAGAAAACCCACGATTACATACAGAATACTAATCACGATAAAATGAACGAAAAAAAAAAAAAGAAGCAAGAAACGTACCTAATAAGACGTAAGTGACTGTAGTCAACAACGTTAAAATAATTCCAAAATAGGTATGAAGTCTTCATATTATAACTGGGAACCAGAAAAAAAGGAATGCCAAAACAGACAGTTACGAAACGATATGCATGAAAATGGCGACAATGATGTACAAAGAAACGAAGACAACACAAATGAAAGCAGGGACGGAAATGGTGGACAAGACAACACAACCAATATTAACACAGACGATAGTATTCTCCCTTCGAAAACAACAGATGTTGTGTTTCGGGAACTGATATCTGAATTTAATACAGCGTACTTCACATTACTTGGAATGTAATGATTTTCACAATTAAAATAATACGGTTACTGACGCAAATTTGTTCGGGGAATTAAAGTACTTTTTTGCAGATATTCAATTGTTTACTCAAATGTCAACAAATTTTAAAATTAGTTTTCAGTGTTTTAGGTGAAATTTATTCTCATGTTTGACTTTTGATACGCGGTAATGAATATGCCCTAAAGTAATTTATTCCGTAAGTCGTTTCCAAAGGGAGCAAGCACACTTCATTACAGAATCGTCTGTGTGTCTGAGGTAATCTCATTTGTTACTGTACGTGATTATTTGTTCATCTTTCGCACTATTTATGAACAACAAGTACGTTCGAATGTTAAAGGAAAATTAAAACAATGTAACGTGTGTTCTTGTGTATATATTATGTTTTGTAGGGAGTGTGTGTGTGTCAGCAAGTTAGATATAAAAAAACAATAACAATACTTATAAATGACACAAAGGTGGACAGTGTAGGTTTACTCCAAAACCAATAATACCTACAATTGATATAATAAATGTCCTTTAATAATATATTTATATAGTAAAGCAGCGTTAGATAAATAACGCCTTAGCAGTGCTATAAAACTGAAAATATTTCTTAACTCTCAGGGTACCAGAAATAGAAAATATATAACTTATGTAATTACCTGCTGTTTATCTCCACATCCTAACAAATAGTTTACCTTACTTATTTAAATGGGTCAAATGTCACCCTGGATGATGCAGGTGGAGTAAAATATATGTTAATTGAAAGTTCGTTATTTGTTAAGCTGAGAGAAACGGCCGAAAATTCGAAATTTGGAAGGATTCAAATGAACAGTTAATTAGGCTACTTACAAAAATAAAAGTTCCTCACATACACTCTGTTTTTAAATAATTTATGTCATTTCATTTAATAATGTTTTCTTTCTTTTCTTTTCTCGGCTAAACAAACTCAGGTCGGGAACGGTTGATCAAATATCTTAAACAAAAAAAAAATCACGCAGAAACACTGACACAGTTTCCACTATTTGTAAGCTTCACAGTAAATAACACGGATTACTATTTTGAAACTGGAAAACGATAATGAAATTGTACTAAAAATTCGCAGCCATCGCCATGGCGCGGCGGGCGGTTGAAACGGAACTAATCTCCACCCGTTGCTCGCAGCTAGATCAAAAGCCTTCGCAACCGTTACAAAACTGTAGCCTAGGTTGGAGGTTTGTAAACAAACTAACGGTAAATAAAAGAAACTTTAACTACGACGGAAATTTTGAAAAATTCTAACGTACATAAAAAAAAATAAAACACACAAATAATAACACAAATAAAAAGTAAATAACCTGGTTACAAAAACTTAACTCACATTTACCTACTCTACTAGCGGGTTACCTAACTAACCCTACTGGGTACCTACAATTACATCTATGAACATAAAAAAAAATTAAAATTAGAAAAAAATATTGTCCTTGTTTCTCACATGAAGAATACAAAAATAAGAAAGAAAAAAAATCCAAAAATACCAATTACAAAATTACTAAATTACTATTTCTGATAGCGAAATGCTCCAACAAATTTAGGCATAAAAACTTAAAAATGATTACAGTCGTCGTCTATTGTCACGTATCTTTTGACGAGTTTTTAAACTGCATAGCTATAATAATTTTCTAATCTATAACGACTCTCACACAGCAAAACCAACTTTCAACCGCACCCAATAGCTGAGATATGTAACTTAAAAATGGTAATACTATCCAAATTTTGTCGAGAAATAATATCTCACCTTCCGCTATTCAAATTTATAGTTTTAAGAATTTTTTGACCCAGATGATGGTTTTCGAGACACGGACGATTTTCGCGCGTGATGTCATAAACTGAAGCTATTTCGAAACACATCCTCCCCCAATCATTTGCAGCGGGTAACAAATTAATCTTGTAGCTTTGAGGTTAGGTGAGCACTTTTAAAATTGATCTTTGAAATTGGAGTTCGTGCGACTGCATTGTATTTTAGTATAAAGTTTGGTTGGCGTGTATACAATACGTAACGCAAGAACAGCGATAATACGCCCAGGTTTGAAGTGTGTTTTCTTTTTGTACGTTGCTAAAATGGGCACACGTGGAATAATTTCGTGAAAAACACGCATGGTCGCGAACGCTTTTCTGCGACACAAAACACAAGAAAGAAAGGACAAGAAGAGGAGGAAACACGTTTATTAATCCTAATACAGAAAAAGATGCTGGGAAGTCTTTGACTGGTGATGTCGATCGATGTCTCTTTATGTTCTTTTTCTTAGTTTTTTCGCTGTGTTATGAATAATAAACATGTTTTCTGCTCTTGTTGGTGTTTCTTTTTTCCTTATGTTTTGTGTCGCAGGAAAGTGTTTCCAACCATGCATTGATATGTGATTTACCATCGTCTGTGTGTACTCTATCTCTCATGAAAGTTTGTAACTGCTGTACTGATACACCCTGTATAAATTTAAATTAAATGCTAAACGAGTGTAGGTATAAAATGTTAAAATACTTATTTTTCTTGATATTTCCAGGTATACAGAGAGGAGGATAGTATCAATTAGTAGCATAACAGTACTTATATGACCTTGAGCTTTGTTAGGGAAACGAATTTTTAATTTTTGGAATAAATTTTATTTACTAGGTCAGTTTACGTAGATTCAATCAGACGTGCTATTTACTATGAAGTGTGAACTTTTGAAGTCTTGATTTTTTTTTTTAATTTCTCCAGGTACGCATTTTTCCGATTCGTTTCAGTATATTATTAAAATACGGAGTATAAAATTAACTATAAAAATTTTAATTCGTCTTCACTTCTGGTGCTTTCGAATAAATACGATAATTTACGTAACGAAATACGCTTCAGATGTGAGAGTACATGATCCGGTTTTATCTAGTGCGTACTGAAGAAGAGTAACTGTTAATCTTTACTCGACGTTTGGCAAGTCTGTTGATTGGTCGTTTTCCATAGAAGGAAAATTGACACATCCGGCGCAAGAGCGGCATAAGAATCATTTGGAAGAAAGTGTCATTCATTCGTTCAGATAATTTGTTTTATTGGCACATTAACAGCGTATACGGAAACGTTCCCAAGAATTCGGAACGATAAACATACAAAAGAAGAAGAATATATCCCAAACTTAATGACCAATCATTTCTCAGATGTTTTTTTTATAAAACAAATGTCTTTTCACTCCACAGTGATAGTGTGATAGAACTGGTATGTCATATTGTTGTTTATCGTAATCTAAGTTTCATCTTCACCGGCGGTTGGCAGAGTGGATATCGCCCTCGCCTGCCACCAAGGTTATCTGGGTTCGGTTCCCGGTTTTTTTTCGCCTGCCACCAAGGCGGTCTGGGTTCGGTTCCCGGTTTTTTTACATGTGGGAATCGTGCCGGATGATGCCGCTGGTCGGCGTGTTTTCTCGAGGATCTCCCGTGCAATCCGCCCCACCCTCCCATTCCGGCACGTCTCCATACTAACATCATGTCACCCCTCAAAAATCTCTTCACTTTATGGAACTTAAAAATAAAAAATAAACACATTTTGTGTTGCGAAAAAATTCCGGATTTCCGTTAAATTTTGTGTTAAATATTTTTTGCTTAAAATTTTGTTTCCGAATTTAGTTTGTATGTTTAGCTACGATACAATGTTGGTTAACATTTTAAGCCAATGTTCTTTAGTTTCTACTGTTTTTTGCGATTGTTATTTTTCTTTAATTAACCGAAAACAGATAACAAAAATCTGTCTGGATGTTTTGTTTGAAATGGTTTTTGCCGTGATAACTAACTTATTCAAAACAATAAATTATACGGTTTCTACTAAAATTACAACTAACCAGAATTCTGTTAACTACACAATTGGCGAAAACAATAGTATAGGTCATTCGGAATAAAGTGAGCAGTAAATATTTGACATTTGAAAAAAAAATTACTAGCTGTTACTGCATACAATTTAACGTTAACGGTAGTTACCTTACTACTTGTATGGTTGGCAGCGAATTGCCGTACATAGTTCCGTATGTTTTCCTATTTAAATACAACAATCTATAATATAAAAATGAATCGCAAAATGTGTTGGTAAGCGCATAACTCAACAACGCCTGGACCAACTTGGCCAATTCTTTTTTTTTTTTTTTTTTAAATGTTCGTTGAAGTTCAAATATGTTTTTTACGGCGAGAAAAATTCGAATAATTGCCGGAAAAAAACCCTAAAAACAGTAGAGTCAATTTGAGCTTTATTGCTATTGTTGTTTAAACAATGTAGGTATGTTCCTGTGATCGAGGCCTTAAGCATTCACTCAGGTATTGTATTAAGTTTGGGGTGTGGGAGGGGTGGGGTTACGGGTTCGTATCCCGTGCAAGACTTTGCGATGGGAATTACTATGACATCATACAAGCGTATTGCGCGCGCTCTTTACACTGTTATTGAGTACACTAGCTGTTAAATGCCGGGCAGCTGCTTTGCGGTGGAAGCCGCAGCCGGGCAGCTGTTTTATAGAGAAATAAAGATGAATTTAAAAAAAGTACGCTTAACGCAGTGGACTGGACAAATCTGTTTGTATTTGATGTTTTAAAGATAAACAGTGAATATAGTATAATATAGAATATAGTATCACCATCAATTAACACGTAACTAAAAGTTAGTTACTCTTTTCTATAGTACACGCGGGCGAAGCCGCAAAGGGACAGCTAGTACTGAAATAAAAACAACTGAAGTCAACATATTTGTGTTCTATATGTTAAATTAACTTTTTCAAAACTACACTATATAGGTTGCTATCGCCTGTACAGTTTATCTTACTCGCGCAAACATCAAGTGACATGTCCAGAGAGGTTGGACATTTCTCCGTCATTAGCCGTTATGCGCGGAAAGATATGACTTGGCTGAAAACAGAAATTTTGCAGGGCTTTTTTGAGTGCTCACTTTATTCTGAACCTCCTATAGGCTTGTTTACAAACTGTCAGGCAGACTTTTGAAATCTGCTCTCATCTAGGCGTAAAAAAATAATATCGCTAAAAATTAGAAACTACAGCATGACACAACGAGGTGCGCGCAGTGGTTATAAGTTGGATTTGAACTCGGAACGTCCCAGGTTCGATTTCCGGCCCCGGCCATCGTGATTTCTGGTTTCCACGGTCTCGAGAAAAATGGTTCACGCAAATTCTGGGACGGTTTCTCAACAGAGACCATGGCCGATTCCTCTCCCAACTCCATTCCTCGTATAAAGTTGTAACTCTCTCTATTGGCGTTATTGTCGACGATTAGTCAAGCTCACACGGAAGGAGCAGGCTTCCTGCAATGACAAAAGATGCGTGTTTTTTTGTTGCATCTTTGTTTATGTTTTTTCGAGTCTCTGTTAAACCTGTGCCCTCTTTGTCCACGTCCGTTTTTTTTTAATATAATTGTATGTGTGTTAAGCGGTAGTGTTAGACAATTTTAATGTATTTTCAGTTTTTGAGCCATAACATTTATAAAAATTGTATTATCAAACTATTCTCTTCGACAAAGCATAATATGTAGTTTTGGCTTTAAATAAATAAAATTGGAGTCATTCATTAATTTGCTATGCAGAGTCATTGCAAGAAAATTCTTGAAAGTTAACCTATAATTCTCTCTCAATGATTCTGGATGACAAATTATTGAAAGATTCCATTATTATTTATGTCAAGCAGTTTACCAAGACTATATCCTTACCTTTGTCGAAGGGAAAATTTTAACAATGCAAATTGAAATAATGTCGTGGCTCAAAACTGAAAATACAGTAAAATTGTCTCACACTCCGCCTTAAAGCCATAATCCATCAATTCTACTGCTTTCACAATAATAATTATTCTATTCCTAAACGAGAGCAGATATCGAAAAACTATTGCACAGTTTTGTTAAAAATCATTTTTACTATATAGTCTGATTTTTTCTAGACAAAAATTCATATAGAATTGGATAATTAGTTTTTTTTAATTGAAAATTTACTTAATTGCATAATTAGCTGAAACCGTTGTGTATTTGTATTTAAAAAAATTAGTTATCCTATGTTCACAGTTTCTAACAAAACTGTGCAGCAGATTTACGATATCTGCTCTCGTTTAGGAATAAAATAATACTATCATGAAAGTAGTAGAAATTATGGATCATGACCTTGAGGGCGCCGCCTACCCGAACGTGAGAGGCTCAAAAACGACGGAGCTGTAAGGTCGACCTTGAAGCGCACATCAAATGCCGCGTCACTTCAACGAGCCAAGCACTGAACTAGTGTGCAAGCTTCCCGCCGAACGGTTTTTACTATGGGGCAATAAGCGGTGACCATATAATTTTATTGGTGGAAAGTCTGCAGCTAAGTTCAAGACAGGTCGCAATCTGAGTTTCACGTACATCCGGTTAGTACATTTTGAAGTACGGAAGTCTGAAAAGGCCGTTTTTAGCCATATTGGAGGGCTTAAGATGGCCTCACACGATGCCCAATTTCATAGCAGTTTCTATGCCCATTTTCTGGTAGCATTTCTGCTTCCGTCTGAGTGCAGTTCCAGCACCTCCACAAGGGGTTTGGTTCTGGGCATGGCAGATTTTGTACCCGAAACGTTACCCAAAAACGTAATAGAACATGTCCTATTTTTCGGGAGTTCATATTACCCAGAATTCTC